>PVIR01006562.1:0-65375 GCA_004026965.1 Petromus typicus
TATATATATATACAATATTATCACAGTAACCTTCAACTTCCTGTCCCCAGCCTTTGTGTTTTTGTTATTACACATTTTAATTCTCTATATCTTGTGTTGTGATTTATGTCTCGATATATATCAGAACAGAAACTATGTTCCTCAACTACATAGCTGCCCAAATTCTTAATTTTAACTGAGTCAACAAGGGCAGATTGAGCCTTATATTTTAAGAGGAGACTGTAGTATATTTTTAAAAAGAACTGAAGTTATCTGAAAAATCACAGAACTTGTCTGTGTCTCCTTGAGCTGATTTTAGAATTTAGTGATTATCTTTTCATTAGACATTGGGAAGGCTGTATAATTGTTTATTGATTGAGCCCTCAAGAGTCTTAATTGCATCCTACCTGGTGGAGTGGTATGTAGTGGGCAGTACGATGAGGAAAATGTTCGGAGAGGAGGTGGCACTTGAGATGTGTCCAGTGACAAATTAAAGTTTCCCTGCTTGGTGGTGAAAGAGGAGAAGGGTGGGGGATTGTGACAGACAATGCAGACAGTGCTATTGTAGAGAGCTGGGAAAGTGTGCACAGACAGCTCAGTAACTGTGTTACTGTAATTAGTTCAGTCTGGCTGGAGCACATGACATGTTTCCAGACAAGAGGAAAGTGAGGGGGCTTCACTCAGCCACCAAAGGACTCTTCAGCTTGCAGATATCCAAACTGTATTTTAGGCAATGTGTCTGCAGTTGAACCAAGGGTGACTCTGACTCTCAAGAAGATCCTGGGGAGACCGGGCATGTTGGCTTAGCTGGCAGGCTTAGGACGAGGCTTGTTGGCTCTGTTTCACCTTCCCAAGCAACAGATCTGGTCATTTGAAGGAGGCTGATATTGGCTGAGATCATAAATGGCCAAAGTGACTCACAAAGAACATTATTTTTTTGCTTTGTGATGAACTCATCTTCCCACACAGAGAAAATCCTATTTGTTCAGAGCCAAATTGAAAATCACACTTTTGCCATAGGCAGTTGCCCAAACATCCCTATTTGTTTCAGATGTTTTATTCCCTATGAAAATGGCTTTCGTCTCCCTGGAATGTTTGCTCTAGTCCAAATTTAAAATTAATAATAGCTCATACATCTTTTCAAGCATATTTTTTTTCTCAAAATCACACACATGCATTCAAGCAATTGGTAATTTGCTCTTCATTGAGATGTTAGCGACTTTGCTTGTATTGTCTCAAAACTCAGTGTTTTAGTCACTGAGTCAAGGCCTTACTATTGGTAATTATATCACAAATTTCAGTGCAGTTTTTATTCTAAACCACTGGAGTGAAAAGGCAAGGCTAATTTTTTGTTCAGCTAAACTATATTTTCTTTCAAAGAAAAAACAAAAATGCATTTGAATTTCAGAGAATCAACCAGCAATTGACTTGTGAAATATAAATCATTTCCTGGCTTTTGTCTCATAGGCAATAGGAAATGCTGACTAACTCCTCAAAAAATGGCATGGTTATTATTATTCTTGTTTTGTGACCGAAACAATAAAGCGTAAGCTGGCAGTCCTTCTGGTAAAACCATTCAGTGTAGATAGCAACTTTCATGTCTCAATAACCTAAATGTAACTTTTGTCCATTTCCCCCCTTACTCCACCATTTATGCCCTGTGGCTTTTTTCTTTCATCTGAATTTATTTCTTTTACTTTTCTATCTCATGCCTATTTTCCTTCTCCTCAGGTTTATTTGAATGTGTCTTGATTTTTTAAAATCCACTCCTGGACATGTTTTCTTATTTCACCCCCATCACCTTTCTCCTCTTCCTTCTCTGCTTCGTATCATTCCGAACCCTTCTTGCTCAGGTCAGCCTACTCACTTGCCATACTCTCTTTTCATCTATCCATTTTTTCTATTGCCATCTTATTGTCTAATTCATCTTGGATTTCTTTTCTAGAAGAATTGAAATAATCCATCTTTGATGTTATATTAATCATTTCCCCTTCTAATGAATAAATTTATTCTTTCAAATATTTACTTAATGTTTATTCTAGTGGATGTTCTACTAGATATGGCTGACACACAATACCAAACTGTAGGTATTAAAACACAATGAGGAAGATTAAGCTAAGTAAATATTTAGAAGCACAGTCTGAAAATTTTTTAATCACCTTAGCTAGAAGCTACTATCCTCAGTAGCTATAAGAGGCCAAGACAGAACAGCAGTGACCCTACCTGCATGTAACATCTCTTTAGGGTGGCTCCATTGTCTTGAAATTGGACTGCTGAGAAGGTTTCAGTGATATCACACAATGAGAAAGTCTTAAGAGTTTTGAGTACACACAATTTAGAAAGTACACTTATACCCAAGGGCCAGGCATACTAGGTCAGGAAGTACAGGCTGGGAGAAAGAAGTGAGGGTAGAGCTAGAAGTATACACTGTAGCATATGGTATGGGTGATTTAAGTTCACAAGCAAATGTCTGGATTTAAAGGAAGCAGCATGTAAGTGGGAATTCTTGTGTACCTGGTAAGAGAGATGTTCCTAAGTTCTTAATTCTGGCCATTAGATCAAGCATTTAGATGTGACATTGAACTGAAAACAACCAAAGGCCCTGGTGCTGGTATGAGAAACTCACATTTGTACTAAAAAGTGCATATGAAGGCATCACAAAATTAGAAGCACTCACTACTCCAAGCTCACAGAAGATTTCACATGAGCCTAACATTTTTCAGGAATAGCATAGGATTTTAGAATAGAAAATAATTCTAGATGAATTTTAGAAAGACAGTTTCTTCTATATTGTTTTATGGAAATTTACCAATTCAGAGATACACTGGAGCATATAAATTCTGAGTACTCAACATATCTGTGTATCAGTTTTTCATTTTATTCTCAGTAATTTCTTGTACCCTCTAAGACACAATTTAGTGCCTCAGTATATATTTTGTTGTTGCTATGTTTATGTTCTTATTGTCTGTTACAATGAACTAGTAGAGTGTAGCTAATTAGATGAACATTACAGCTAACTGCTATTACTCACAAAAATATAATAACAGGTACCAGATTTGTCCTTCTTTTACAAATAACTGTAAAATTGGCCCAAAAGTATTTAACCACTTTCAAAACAATGGACATTAAGCACTGAAAGACAGTTATGACTAAGAAACAAAGACCTGAGCTTTGTGATTACTACTTTACTGTGGTAATTACCACTTTACTATGGAGGTGAAGTTTTTACACCAAAGTATTTAGGTCAGAATTACTCCTTGAAGCCTCCATGATTTGAAGGGGAAAATTTGGGAGTACAAGACCAAGGAAGCAAGAGTTACTAAAGAAAAATACAAGAAGGGAGAGAGCCATATAAGAAGAGAACCTCAGAAACAGGTAAAATATCATTTTATGTCTCCTAACTGGTGAGTATGTTTGAGAAACTACCCGGGGATGGAGGGAAAAACCAATCAAGGCTGAAATGCAAAAGATAAAAGTGGCATACATACAAGGATAGAGTTTCTCTAACCATACTCAACCTATCTTTAAAGCTAGGGGAAAATGCAAACACCTTAGGCAAAAGTATGGAAGATATAGAAAAATAAATCTTGAAATTATAAAGATGAGAAACAGTATTTAAGATAAACATTTACTAAATATGATTAATATCAAATTAAATATTGCAGAAGAAAAGAATAGTTAACTTGAATGTATAGCATAGAAATTTCTCAAATTGTAAAAGAGGATAAAAGACTGAATCAGTGAGCTGAAGGATAATCCTGAACTACCTTATATACAAACAATAAATAATAGAATGATAGATTTAAACTCAAATATATAATTAATGACATTATATGACTGTTACAGTGAAATTCTTTTTTTAAAAATTGAATTCTTTATATACACATCATGATCACACTCAACATTGAGAATTTGTACCCAGTATATGATATAACTTAACTGCAACTTTTTCACATTCCCCTGATCATCCTATTAGCCCCCACCCCTATACACATATGCTTTGTTTCCTTTATTAACTTCACATTTTTCTTTCATTACTTACCCCTGTCCTTTTCCCTTTGAATATTTTCTATTTCACAATATCTATCATACATTCTAGAACTCATTTACATCTTCAAATTATCGTACCAGAGAAAAGATATGGTATTTACACATCTGTGACCTATTTATTTCACTTATGAGTATGTCCTACTCAAATATGTAACACTGGTCCCTATGAGAAACCCAGTGTAAGCATAAAGACAGAAAGAGATTAAAAGTGAAAAGATGGAAGACGTATGCCATTCTAAGCATAATTAAGAGGAAGACTATATCAAAAGGCCATTTGGGTATATAATTATCAACAAAGTTTTACAGAACAAAGAATATTACTTGAATGTAAAGATTAGTATGTAATGGTACAAAGTTATTTATATATTAGGACATAATGATCCTGAACTTTGGAATACATGAAATCAAAACTGATGGAACTGCGAGGAAAAATAGATAATACAATAGTTATAGTGAGAAATCATCAGCTTTCATTTAGTAAGTTCTGGAACATCATTAAGGACATAAGGGACTTTAAAAGGTTACCTGTAATGACATAGTCATCACTTACAGAATATGCCACCTCATCCTAGAAAACATTCTTTTCAATTACATGTGAAGCATTAATCAGGCTTGAATTTGATTTCACCTACATAACAGGCCCAAATAAATTTAAAGGGACTTAATTCATAGAATGTATGTTCTACAACCACATGGAATTAAATAAAAAGAAAAGTTGACAATTTCCTAGAACAGTCTTTAAATTATTTGGAAGCTAGATGGCACATTTGTAAATAACACACAAGACAGAAAAGATCTCAAAAAGAAATTTTGAATATATTTTTAACAAAATGGAAGTAAAAATAAAGTGTGGAAACTTGTATGGCATGTAAGTTAAGCAATATTGAGAAATTTTAAAAGGAAGCATGTGTTTTAGGAATGATGAAATGTTTCAAATCAATATCTCACCATCCACTTCAGTAAACTAATCAGAATAGTGGAAATAATAAAAAATAGAATATAATAAATAGTACAGAAAACATTTAAATATATTCAACTGTCACCCAGAATATGAAGAAAGAAACAAATTATCAATATCATGAAAGAAAAAATTGGCTTATCATTACATAGTCCAAAGACATGAAAAATAAAAGACTTTCAAGAATAACTTTGTAATAAAATAACTGACTTCCAAGATGAAAGGCATAGAAGGCTGCAGTGATGAGTTGTAGTGAGGTTTTAAGGGAGAAGTGACTTGAATTCATGGAAACTTCTTGTACTGTGGAGCAAGGACTATTTCCCAGCTCATTCTGAGTGTATATTACCCCAATGCTGAAACCAAGAGGATGAGAAGAAAAGTTGGCCTAAGATGACTATATTTTTTGATGATGAACATGAAATTTTATGCATAGAAAAATTAACATAAGATATATAAAAATATAATGTGTCATGTCCAAGTGGGAATTATCTTAGGAATGGAAGATTCCTTTAACATTTGAACATCAGTTAGTGCAATTCAAGTGAACAAATAATGAAAACAGTGATTATATCAAGAGATGATGAAAAACATGTTTGACAAAGTTCAAAATGCAGTCCAATTTAATAATAATAATAATAATAACAATAATAACAATAATAAATCCTACAAGTTAGCAGAAGCAATATTTCTAAACCAGACAAAAATAAAAGCCTAACCTTATAATTAATGATGAAATATTGAATGGTTGTAACCCAAAATCAGAAATAAGATAAATTTTTTAATTAAAATCTTTATTGGTACATTACATATACACATCATGATTGCACTCCACAATGGGGCATTGTACCAGTATAAGACACAACTTAATTCTCATTTTTTCCCAGAGCCCTACCCACCCTACCACCTCCCTATATACATAAAATTTGTTTCCTTTCTTTTCTGTTATAATCTCATTATTTTTTCCCCTTCACCCTATTTCACTTTGAGTATTTTCTATTTCACAATAAATAACATACAATTCTAGAACTCATTTATATCTTTATTTTCTCGTACCAGAGAAAAGATGTGATATTTACCTATTTGTGACCTATTTATTTCACTTATGAGGATATCCTGAAGGTAGGTTTTTTGAAACAGGGTCTTGCCTTGTATTTCAGGCTGGCCCTGAGCTCAGCCTCCAACTCACATCACAGCAATCCTCCTGCCTCTGCCTCCCGAGTGCTGGGATTACAGGCGTGAGCCATCACGCCTGGCACTGTGGTAGGTGGTACTGATTGCTGTGGGCATGAGTTTTCACACGCAGTATGGTATATGGTTACCAGGGATCAAACCCAGGACCTTGGCTTGCAAGACAGGCCCCAGAAGCACTGAGCTAAACCCCTAGCCCAAAACTTTTTAATTCTTAGCTCTGTAATTCTGTATTGAAGGAATATACTACATACTTAATAATTATTTAAACCTAGTGTTAACTTTGACAAATGTTGTCAACAATTTTCCATAAAATTCTAAGCCAATTAAGGGGACCACAAATAGGCCTAGCAACTAATGATTCTGGAACACATAGATATGCCTATGCAAAACAACCAAGAAGACAACCCCACCTTCTATCTGCCTCTCAGACCACATAGAACGAATAATTAAAAATGGATTACAGACATAAATGTGAAGTCTAACACTATGCTTCTTAGGAGAAAACATGGAGAATAGTTTTGGGTCTTAGAATATTAAGCAAAAATTTCTTAGATATGACACTAAAAGCACAACCCAGAAAAGAACTGATGAATCAAACTTAATCAAACTTCTCTTTGAGTGACACCACTAAGTAGAAAACCTATAGACTGAGGTAAAATACTTAGAAGTCACATATTTGATGAAGGATTCATTTGCAGACTATATAACGAAAATAGATTGCAATAATTAAAAAAATTAGAATAAGTATTCAAACAGATACTATATGAAAAAGATATCTGATAGCAAAGGTATGAACTTGCCAATATAATGCTTAATGTCATTAAGCTTTAGAGATGTAAAATTCAAATGACTATTGATTCTGAAAGATCTGAAATACTGCTTGACTGGCACACTAGCAACAAAGCTGTTTTTGTAGATATTGACAGAAGACACAAGATGGAGTTAGGGGCAAAGACTCTGAAAAGGTCAATATCTTTTATTCCTCAAGGTTAACAAATAGCAAGAATAATGTATTTGTTCAGTTCCTCTTGCTCTGTGTCCCAACAAGTAGAGAGGAGGGGATCTGGCAAGCATGTGTGTGCAGACCATTTAAACACCATTGAGAAGCTCTAAACGTGGAGAACTTGAATCTTTGGAAGTGGACAGTAAGCATGACTGACACAGTGAGATTGTCTCTATTCTTTGAGAAGGTGGGCTGTGTAAGCATTGTTAGTGGAGAGTTCACACTTAAAGAGTAATCAGTGATTCTGCTTTCAAGAAGTTGAGAAAAACAAGGGAAGCATAACAGAATAGGACTTTCCAGCAGTAGTCTTTCCATAGAAACATTGAATTCAACAGTTATTCATGCTGAAATTAGCTTCAGAAGAGCTAAGGAAATCAGGCAAGGAATTAACAGTACCTAACTTTAGTATAGTAAGAAGAAAAGTGATATTGAAAAAGGCAGGAAATAAAGTTAACCATCCCGTTCCAACTCAAATAATGATGCATCCTGAAGAGAAATGCCACTCATTAGGAAGGAATTAACTTTAGGCCTCAGATTTCTAATCCTAAGCAGGCCCGTTATTGTGAATTCCAAGACCATGCAAAGTCCTGAGGCTCCTGGCCCCAGGCCAGTGACCACAGACTGTGCCATTGACCATGTATTAGATAGGTGGTCAAAACAGTGCCATTGACCAGCTTTGGGGAGCACAGTGTACTGGAGGGGCAGGAAATGGTAACACAATAGGAAGATAAGAGCTGGATACAAAATCAATATACAAAAACCAATAGTGTTTCTATATGATAAGAGTGAATTATCTGGAAAAAAAACAAGAGAGCAATATCATTTATAAGAGTTTCAAATAAAATGCCAAACAAGTTTGTTCATAGAGATGAAAAAAAATTCCTACAATAAAAATTAAAATATTGGTAAAAAAATTGATGAAAATTTAAGAAGTGGAAAGAGATTTTACCCTTGGATTAGAAAAATCAGTACTGTTAAAATGTCATACTTCCCTAAACAATTTACAGATCAAATGCTGTTCTTATTGAAACACCAATAGTATTTTCGCCCCTCAAAAATTTAAAATACAATGATCATATCACCCAGCAACTGCACCAAGGGCTATAGATCCTTAAGAAATGAATACAGTACATCAATAGAGACATTAGTATTTTTCTGTTCATAGAAACCTCTATATCAGGGAATTAGAGTTGATGGCTTTTGTTTGGTTGGTTCATTGTTTTTTCCAAAAAAGGCACAAAGGGTGAGAAGGAAAGGGAAAAAGAGACAGTAAAAGAGACAGTAGAAGCAACACTATGACAGTGTAGACATGGGAAGAAATCAAGCAGATTGGGGGAGGCTGAGTGACTAAGGCACCTTCACAGGGAAGGCACAGAGCCTGCCATTCAAACGTGGGTCTAAGCATAATCCGTGTCTTCCTCACTACTCTCCGCTGGCTGTGAAGCTTCACAGCAAGAGGAATCGGGAAAGAGGAAAGGACACTGTCTGACACGAATACTGAATTGATGGACTTAGGCCTGGAGGGAAGTTTCAGGCTGTGGCTGCCCACACAATGGCTAGAGGAGCCACAAAGGCCGGGATCTCCGTGCCAGCACACGGGCATCTGGGTCAGAGCAGCAGACTGAAAGGAGAGAGAAAGTGAGACAACGAAAGACGGAAATACTGTCTGAGAAAGACCGAGTCCCCTATCTGTTGCTTCAGATTCGGCGAAACCACCCGTGTCATGATTCTGTTTTTTCTCCACCTCTGGTTTCAGAGAAGATCAAAAACATCTTAAAAGTGGTAATGTTAGGATTAAAATGGCTTTTTTGTTTTGAGACAGGGTCTCGTTTGTAGTTCAGGCTGGCCCTGTGCTCAGCCTGGAATTCACAGCAATCCTCCTGTCCAGGAAGGAATGTCTCTAGCGACCCCGACAAGTGTCCACTTCTGTGTACCACGCAGAAGAGGAAAGGATGTCTTCCGTAGGTGGGGAAGGTGTATCCTGTGTGTGTCGAGCATCCGAGGTAACAACAGGCTCTGACTGAGATGTGTTTTCGAATCTCCTGGATCCTTCAAAGGCTTTATTGTCCCTGAGTTCTTGAAACAGCTGTGAGAGAACTCAAGGTGTGTGAGAAACAGCTGAAAATACTGACTCATACTGTCTGTGCTGCTCAAGTTACTTAAGTTTCACAGTCTATTTATGCTAATAAATGTCCCTGAAAATCCATTTGCATGGCGTACACTCACAAGTCTTTGAAATAGATAGAGAAAAACTGTCTAACGGTTGCTATACATAGCTATCCCATTGTTTAATTATTTAGATGACTGCTATTTAATTGCAATTCAAATGGATCATCTCTTACAAGTTCAATTTTTAAGATAGAAAGGCACTTTTAGTTTAATGAGGTCCAAAAATAAAATTTATTCAATTATCTTGATAAGTGTCTCATCTAATTAGCTAAGTATCTGGAGCTGCTGGTGAAGAATATTAGTATTTGTTACATGCTTTATCTTTAATAAAGGTTATGCATTATTAATAACTCTTTAATAATATTTAAGTGCCCACTCTATTGCAGGTAATTATATATGTTGTCTTACTTTATTTTTGCAACAACCTGGAAGGATAGATATTTTTATCATCCTCATTTTACAAATGAGAAAGCTAAATTTTAAGGAGATTAACTAACTTGTTCACATAATCAGTAAGTGGTGGAGCAAAGATTTGTGTTTATAACTAAAAGCAGCCCAAATTAAAATAGAAACATACATTTAGCATATTCTCTGCACTGCAGGGCCTTTTCTTATAATAATATTTATGTAATTTACACTGAAATTCTTGCTATATTTTAAAAATTAAATACAAAGTGTCTGTGCAATTATTTTACAACCTACCTGTCACTTGTGGTAAATGAAGAGCCCTAACCCTAAGAAAGAATTGTCCCGCAGTCAGTGCCAGGTCTGTCTCATGTCTAGCCTTCTCTTCCACCTGGTTAGGCTCAGCATGACTGTTACTGAATTCATCCATTGAGGGGTGTTTGCCTCAGAAGCAACTAGAGATGGAGGTATTTCGAAAGTTCTCTTAGTCAGTTTTTACTGGACTTTGTCTTAGTACAGCCAGAGACAGAGGACATATTTTACTAAGAATCCAGTTTCTTACTATAATGCCTTGTCTTTGGGGATGCTGTAAGAAACACCATAAACTGGGTAGCTTATAAATAACAACAATCTCTCACAGTTCTGAAGGATTCAAAATTAAATATCATGAAGGCAATGTCATATTTGAGGTCTGGTAAAGGTAACCTTTCTTACAAATGGTATCTTCTCACTATCTCTTCACATAGCTAAAAAAACAGTGCAGGGTGCGCCTCTCTGCAGTCTCCCTGACAGGAAACACTAATCCTCTTCATCAGGGCTCCAATCTTATAATCTAATTACATCTAAGATCCCATCTAATGCCAAACACTTTGGTGATTAGTTTCAGAGCATATTAGTTTCTAGCGGATGCAGTCATTCAGACCGCAGCATGCACCACACTCCCTGAGATGCCTCCTACCTGTGTCCTGTAACCATGATCCCAACCAACACTCTATGTATATCCTAGAGTAGCCTCCTAGGGTAATTGTGGGAGTCACTAATTAAGGTTGTGGATTATGAAACTTCACTTGCAGCCATGTATTGAATACACATGCAGTACTCAACAGAAAGCCTGGGACAGGTGAAGGGTGCAATGTAAATTAAATGTGTACTATTATTACTATTCCATAGTATTCCCAAGATAGAGGAATGTCAAGCAGAGCAGAAATCCAGAGGGGCCACTGAGGATGCTACCAAGACTCTTGACCATGACTAGAGGGTGTGTTTCACCTTCTGAGGCATGGGGATAATATATAAACAATTTCTACAAGTAGAATTTTGTATTCGAGTGTGTGTATGGATGTGTGCATTGTGTGTGTGTGTGTGTGTGGGGGGGGTGTATGTTTAGTCACTTTCTTTCTTTGACTTTACTTTAAATGATTGGCTTTAAAATTTTACCTCCTTGCTTCATCATATAGAAGTCCCCTTTCTTCTCCTTTATCTTATTTCAATTTATTTTTTCATCATCAATCAGATCCCAATGTAGGTTACTGACAGAGGGAGAGACTGATGCAAACTAACCAGTTCCCTTGTAATCAAAATGCTCCCCCTCACCAGTTTTTCACCACCCCCTGGTAATGCAGAGAGCATTTTAATGCTGCTATCTTCTCTGGAGGAGAGCAAATGTGTGGATCTTTAATACTACTAAGATTTCATGATCAGGGTGCATGCATGAAGCTACTCTAAGCAAAGATTTCCATAGCATATTGAAAAGTTAGGCTATTTCTGTCAGCAGGGCACAAATTATCTGTGCTGTGCAGCAAACATGGAGGAATCCAGTGTTCAGAGGGAATTTTCCTTCTGGAAAATAAGTTTCCTTTTGGAATCTTGGTCTGAATATTGGTTAGGGTTCTCTGGAGGAATAGAATGAATCAGAAACCAAAATTTCACAGTGGTACTCTGAGAAGTAAGAGGAAGAAGAATATAAAGCAGCCATCTGTGCTGGAGGCTGGGGGATCAGTAGCAGTTAGAAAATTGAAGGCCAGAAAGCTCTCTATAGAGTCACCAGTGCAAGTCTGTATTGGAAGGCCCAAGGGTCTGGGCTAGAAGGCAGAGGAGCTGGAGATCCATACCCAAGGCAATGGTGAAGAAAGGAGCCCCCAAAGGAATGCTTTCTTCTTCTTCCTCTTTCTCGTCTCATAATTCACTTGGCCAGTGGCACCCACCTCAGGAGTAGGTCTTCCACCTCAGTTTGCTGGCCGAGCTAGACCAGAGTAAGTATATGTCAGCCTGCTATAGGCTCCAGGTGTTTTTACCTCTTACTTAAAGAGAGTTGCCTTTCTATGATTAGTGGCCAAAATTTAACTGAATATACTGTGAGGTCTTCTGGTATTCTATCTGTTCTGGGATCTAGGAAAAATAAAAGAAACAAGACTGATACTGTCAGGGAGAGATGATGTTGATGTGGCCATTAACCTAGAAATATCCAAAAGTGGTGCCCTTCCTAATACTTTTGGTGCAGTATGAATAATATGAAGTCAGTCTTAGGATGAATCATCATGAATACATAAGGCATCCAATGTGAAGAAGGTCACAGAACAGAAGAACCAATGGTAGAAGGTAGTAACTGCCATGCTAATGCCAGTCTTGGTTTCTGGTCCCTTGGTTATTAAAAGAAGAACCACAAGCAGAGACCAGAGACAAGGCCTTTTACAGTCACATATGATGTAACGGTGGCAGGAACTGAACAGAGCTCAGCACAGAGTCTGGGCTTCTGAGCAGGACTTTGGATCAGTTCATGTAGAAAGGCTCGACCAATAAACAGCAACACATTCCATGTGTATCTAGATCTACTGGGGAGGGTTACAGCAAGACCCAGGCTTAATCATACCAAGGAGTAGTCTGAACCCATTATCCACCGTGGATCTCAGTATTTCATGTACGCCTGCCTAGTGATCTTGTTAAAGTGGAGATTCCCACATTCTTTATATTCTACATTACTAATGAGCTCCAAAATGATGATGATTGTGCTGGGCTGAGGAGCTGCACTGAAGCAGCAAATTAAGGCTTTCCAGAACCAAGGAATAAGGGTGGGGAGCGAGGAGTGAAAGCAAACTGAAAAAAAGTCAGTGCTTAGGACTCAAAAACATGAGACAATGTAGAAAAGTGACAGACAGTCAGGTAGTGTGTCATCAGTGGTGGTCGAAGGATTACAAAGTCGCAGGAGGTTGTGACTTTGTAACCGTATGGTCATGGTGCTGCATGACTCTGATCTCTTTGCACAGTGAAGGAGTCAAAGAAAGCAGGAAACACAAATGTCTATCCCGGAGCTCCCTAAGCAGCAGGTTTGCTCTGCGATAATGGAGTCTCCATTGTGACAGAAGCAACAATAGAGAACAAATATTCCCAGAGCCATTTCTGACAAGCTGGTTCCTACTCTGCTCTTGTCTTCCCTTTATTGAGGGTTAAAGAAGGCAAAGTTAGGAGGCAGACCATGATATTTTATCACAGAAGCTATCTTGACCTCAGGAAAGAGGAAAAATTCCTCCCATCCACACAGAGCCAGGGATCCATGTCATCAGCACAGAGGAAACTGAGTGCAGAACGGTTGAAAATAACTTCTGTGAGGGCCGGGGATTTAGCTCAGTGGTTCCAGTGCCTGTCTTGTAAGCTCAAGGGCCTGGGTTCGATCCCTGGTAAACACATACAATACTGGGCATGGAGACTCACACCCAGCAGCAACCAGTACCACATACCACAGTGTCGGGCATGGTGGCTCACGCCTGTGATCCCAGCACTCGGGAGGCAGAGGCAGGAGGATTACTGTGATGTGAGTTGTATGCTGAGCTCAGGGCCAGCCTGAACCACAAAAGCAAGACCCTGCCTAAAAAAAAAAAAAGAAAAAAAAAAGAAAGAAAATAACTTCTGTGACAGCTTCCTCTGTCATTCCACCCAGCTGTCCACATTCTGCCCACCCTGTCAGAAAGTGCCGGCACCACACTTTTACCATACTAGCAGGTAAAATAATTGCCCAAGGCTACAGATAATTTTTAAAAAGTGAAAATAATAAGGCTCATGCTCTAAACTGGACATACTCCAACCAGTTTTTATTAAAGTGAATCTGAGTTCCAAGTCATAGTCATCTTACTATTTACTTTCAGAGAGTTCTCTGAGTATGACTCTCAGAAACCACAGGTTTGGTAATTCCAGAAATTTTCTAGTTATACATGCTGATATTACACACTAGGAATCTTGGTTCTCCCAGCCACTGTGTAAGATGCTTAAAAAACCAATCCATATACTTTCCACAGCAGTTTATAGCATGCTTCATCTCCTACTATCTCCAAAAATGACAGCTTGATTATAATGTAATTATCCTTTGTCGTGAAGCTAGTACATAATTTTATTTCCAGATGGGTTTATGTTACTTATATTTAAAGTCATTACTGGAAATGTGGTCATGGAGCAAAATATAAATAAATAACCTGGAAGCAGCCCATCATAAATTCCTCTAAAGAGGAATCTTGTAAGTTGAGGATGGCACAGAAAGCTTGCCCGTCTGTCTTATGTCATGCACATTCCTCTGTTTGATAGATAAATGTCACTGTTTTGAGAGGAGAGAGGCAGTTCTGAGATAGTGGAGATGTTTCTATAGAAATGAAAAAAATATGTAAATGTTGCCATAAAGAGCACACAAGTCTCTGTGCCACAGGTAATTTGACCGGAGGGAGACTACATGATGGAGAGGAAGCACGAAGAAGGAAGCTCCAAGGCCCATTGGAGAGCAAGTAGCTAAGACATTGTGCTGAGTAAATGAATGGAAAATAATCAGAGCCATCCCACAAATAGTATTCTTCATGCTTGTGAAGAAAAGGCTTATTTTATCTTCACTGCTATAGTGTTTGGTAGATTTAGTTCTACTGATTTGCCCTTATGCTGAGAGAAATGTCATCTTTAAATTTTAAGCTTGGAAATATTCTAAAATTTGATCTAGCCAGTAAGAATGTTAAGAAATCCTTGAGATTCCGGCCCACTATCAGCTGTTCCACTGTCTGCCCTCTTCAGAGTGTGCTTGATAAGGCTGACCAAATCATTTGCCGCATAGCTCTTAAATCTCATGTCAAATGATATAATGCATTTGGGGTTACTGGGAAGAAAGATGCAAAATACAGTGAGAATGCTGATGCAGAAATACTATTCCTTTGGAAAATGCTTTATGGTAGGGTTATGTTTTACTGGAGTCCCGGAGGAACTGGCCATGTGAATCTCAGCATAAGGACATGGCTGGCTCCGGAGGGAAAAGGTTACACCTATCAGAACATATATTTTTAAATGCATGCTGATTTAAAGATGGCTTTTCTGTGTTAGATTTATTTTTGGTTTTGTTTTGTCTTGAATAAGAGATGAGGCAAATATTTTATGTTATCAAGAGAATTAGAGACGTTGCCATGTTCCTCTACACCCTTTTTGTTTTGACTTTAAGGATACTCTACACTCACATGTTAGTCCTTTTGTTTCAGTTTCCTTCTCAGTCTACTCTTTTGTATTTTCTATATTGGAGCAGGAATCACCTCCCACCCCAATGAGAAGTGTTTTCATGAAGCTCCAAAGAGAGACAGGTTGTGGTCCTGTGTTACAACCTCTCCATGAACACTAAATCCATTATCTTATTATACACAGGATTCTCTCTGTCCTCTAGTAACTACATTAAGTTTTCATCTATTTTGGATAAAAAAAAATCACTGTAAGAAATTGGAATTATAATATTTTCTAGTCTATTGGTAGTAATGCAGAGAAATGTATAATTTTGAGAAAAAAGAATAGAAAACTGTGGAACTGAAGTCATAAGTTGTGTTCTATGTCATCAAACACCAGAAAAAATAATTAATTTTATAGTGTTTAGGTGGTTATCCAGCCAGTACGAGGGAATTTGACCCAAGAGTTCCTAAATAGAAGGTGCTGACCTTGAAGGCAGTGCATAAGATGTGTGTATTAAGCCCTCATTTATAACGTGACAAAAATATACACTTGAACAGTAGAACCTAGGCTATTGAAGAATTTACTCAACTATGAAAGTGAGCAAATTATAATACTATAGTAAACATATAAGACCAGAAACACACTGAAACAAAGGCTGACGGTAATTGTTCTGTACCTCCATAAACTACCTAGATGATTATAGTGTACAGATATAATTTATCCATGTAAATTGTTGTATAAATCAAATATAAGGGAGCACTTCCAGGAAAATAGAGTATAAAAATAAATCTTTTTGTAGTAATCAGGCCATCTATTCAGCTCACTGCTCCCTGGAGTGACAGAGGTTGCAATGAAACTCCCATTCCTACTTCAAGTTCAGAGCAAAGAATCTAATATAATTGGAGGACTCCACAGACACTAGCACATCCTTTTGAGACATTTTAGCAGAGGAGCATTGAAGAGTGAAAACTGGAAAGATGGATTACTTTCAGTTTCTGCTAAAACCTAAATGATGGTGGCATAGTTTGGCCAAAGTGCTTTGAGATCACCCAAGATTATATATAATTTCTGAAGTTGGGATCCAGTGAAGAGACATGAGGAAGCACAGTATCCCTGGGTGGCAACGACTCGACACAACTGTAAAGTTAAATACAGGATTGACTACAGATTTCCACAAGAATTTGAAATTTTACTTGTACAGACAGAGGAAAGTGGAACTTAACTTTTAGTATACATACAAGAAAAATTATTATGCAAGGTAAAAATAGATTATATGTACATTCAACCACGTGGTATAATTTTATTTATAGACTTCAAATTGTGGAAAGAACTGAAACTGGAATACATTCATGACAATGTTAGAAGCATCTGCTCATGTTTGCTCTACAGTAAATTGGATTAAGTCTGTAACTGTCCCATTTTTAACTACCGCTATATTATCCATTGCTTCTATTTTGGCCCAGAAATTTATTCATTACAAGTTCTCAGAAATATTCTCTAACACTTGAAAAAAGTCTAAGCAATTCTAATAAAGGTTGATAAATTGTGTGTGTAAGTTTAACTTGAGCCAGTTCATGTAACTCTTTATGCTACTGTGAGATTTTTGGTGTTTGAGTTAAAACTCATAAAGAGCAGGATCATCATAGATCCAAACAGCTGAGGACTTAGGTTGTTTACTTTGACATATTGAAAAGGAGCAGTCTTATCTGGCACTATATAGAAATTAACATAAAATGCAGACACTATCTTCAGAAGTCAAGTGAATCCAACAATATAGGAAATATGTTAGATAAATCAGAAGTCTAGTAAGTCTTTAGATGGCACATCCAATGAAAATATCATTGCCTAGAAATTATGGACCTGAGTTTACAGTTCACTGCATATCATCATTATATCAATTCAAGTCTGCGTGATGGTCAAATAATATCAGCTCCTCCTTTCCAGGTATTTATGCTTAATTAACTAATGTAAGGCTTTCCAAGGCCTTAAGACATGTTGTGTCAGTTTTTACCTTCAGCTAAAAGGAATTGAATGGAAGTTGGAGGAGCTGCTTGTGATATTCTGGATCTTGACCTTCCAGCTTATGTCAAATGACAATCACATGGTGTATTCATATCCTAGGACTGCCACACAGATCGAGGCAAACTGAATGGTGTGCAAAAATAGCAATTGAAGGTTGGGGATTTAGCTCAGTGGTTCTGGCGTTTATCTTGCAAGTGCAAGGGCCAAGGTTCAATCCCCTGGTAACCACATACAATACTGGGTTTGACGGATATTTCTGCATGAATAGAAAATGTGAAGCTTTCTGTTTGTGTGTTTCCAATGGTACTCATTAAGACTGCAGAATAACTATAGTTTCTTATAAATACACCTGGGCACAGGTATATATACCTCACCAGAATGTGGAAACAGCTCATTCACAGAGAAAGAGGGTATGCTTTGATTCACTTAACTCATTTTCTTACAGCTCTGATCAGAGTAAGATTACTGCCATCTCATAATAGCCAAGTGCTGAAATTCCAAAACTCAAATGATACGTTAATATCTTTCTGATGCTATATTTTTACTCAAGTAGTGTATATGAATAAACTGTTTTTCAACAAAGTCTCACCAAACCTACGTGTGCTGAACATTTAATGATATAGTAACCTTCCACCGCGGGGCCTTGTTATGTCTGCAGTGACTACTTTTCCTAACAAAGTTAGTATTTGATCCATTTGTGATGCTTTAACAGACTAATGCAGAGAGGGAAGTTCATAAGTGAGAGAGATTTGTCTCTCACACACTGGAGGCCAGGAAGTCCAACATCATGATGTTGGCTTCTGGCAAAGAGGCTTCTTCCTCTGCCAGTCATGGTGAAGGGCATGATGTGGGCAGAGTGGGAAAGTAAACAAAGGGAGCAAGTGGGGCAGGCCCGCTTCCACAGTTACAGACTTATTCTCATTTTTTTATCCATAAGCGTGTCTTAAAGGCCATACCTCTCAAGACCTACATTTTTATAAGACTCCGAGAAGGACAAAGACTGACCCCATGGCAGTAATATGAGTAGTTCTTTCCCTCAGAGTATGTGTAGCTGAGCTCTGGGTTACTGAATCAATTCCTTTTTGAAATGAAACATGGAAATCAATTTATTAATATTTCAACTATTCAATACTTGCTTTCAGAAAATAAAATAAATAAATGAGAGAGGAAAGAAGTGAATATAAATCTATACTTTTCCTTGTTAATTTATATCTACAGTCTGCTTTCTTGGAGGCCAGACCCACATAATCAAAATTCTCGGCACATTTCTACTAAAAGTATCTGAATTTTAATATATCTAAATATAAGTCCATTCTATCTAATCAGTGGTCAGTTCCTTTCCCTTATATAGTCTCCTATGTTCCTTCATTTCACGACTTAACCAGTCACCTAAGCTAGGTACAGTCCTAGGTACAACTCTTGTCTTCTCTCCCTTTATCTTCACATTCACTTGATCATCAAATTCTATGAATTCTAACTCTTAAATATTTTGCAAATACATCTCTCTCCCACTCCACCAGTGCTAGATGGTTCATTTTAGCTCATACTCTACTTAGGTTTCAGTGTCTAGTTAGTTGGCTGCATGGCTGGGAGGCATAACAGAAGGGTATGGCAGGAGGGCAAGAGGAGAAACAGTCCATGGTATGGTGAGCAGGATGCAGAGAGCAGAGAGGAAGCAAGTATGTTTAACACTTTTTGGAATTAGGAAGCAGTATACATAACTGGTGTTTATGCACAAAATAAGTATATGATATGTAGCCCTTACAATATATTATAATAGACCAAGAAATCTTATCTTATCCTCATCATATATTTGATAAGAAAATAACTTCAGTAATCTTAGGTTCCTCCTACTTAACTAAAAAAAAATTGCTGTATAAATTGAGTCAGATATCTTTTCTGAAATTAGCACTTACTGATTCATAGTCTGAGAGAGAGAAATCTTCTATCTATTCTACATTGTTAAATCCATGCCTTATCTGTGCCTGAAGTTCTCAGTGAAGGAAAACCGACAAAACTTAAGCTCCTTTAGACCTTGGCGTCTCTCTTTAAACTTGTCGATATGCTGTACTGAAAGAAAAAGTAAAGGTCCCCTGTCAGATTTGAGATTGTTGCCATTTTTTATTTATTTTTATTTTTTATTATTTTGCATTTGCTTGCAAATTTTGCGATTTCTTATTCAGCCAACATGATTTCCTTGATAGAAATATAGTTGGATTGAGAAATAAGAAATAATAACAATCAATAAGAGATTGCGGTTGCAAAAAGTCTGTATAGTATATTTACACATCATTAGAAACATTTTGCACTAAGTCTCATATTCCTATTTTTTATTCTAGATCAATGTAAAAAATCAAATAAAATGAAAGGAAAATATTACAGTTCTAAATCTCAAAGTAAGTCTGAACATTATTTCCTTATGGCATGCAAAATGTTTTTTGTCCAAAATATAAACTCCAAAATTTGGAATATTGACACATGAGGTAATTGGAATATGAAATAAGGCCCATAACTTATCTAGTGGTGTGTGTGTGTGTGTGTGTGTGTGTGTGTGTGTGTGTGTGTGTATCTGGGAGAGAGAGAGAGAGAGAGAATGAAAGAATTACATGTTATTAAATAGGAAATGCATTTGAAAAACTGTTTGCTTCCCAGCTGATTTAGTGAATATTATAATTGTGATTAAAGTGCAAAACAAAGGAGGAAATCAGAATTAGCTTCCAAAGTGTTTTGGTTTCCAATCTAGGCAATGACAACACTGATATAGCAGACTATTAATAACACTTAACACTAAAACAATGTTCTTTCATGAGAATCTCAAAGATCTTCACAAACAAATTGTGGCTGTCTTCATTAAGAGGAAAGCAAAACACCGAGTGAATAATTCAGTATATGCTTCCTGCCTTGGCTTTTGAAATAAAGTTCAATCAATCCGGAGCAGATCTGGCATTTGTCCCAGTCTCAGGCCCCTCAATCTTTCTCGAGGAAGCAAATTTGGTGCAGGGATCGGAGTGGTAGGAGAATTCACTCAACTCAGTGTAACAAGAGAGATTTGATAGGCTTATCAAAATGCATCAAGAGACATACCTAACAAAGAAGATATTATTTTCTCCCTCCATAGCATAGCTACATAATATGCTAAGGCTTGAGAATGGTGGTACTCAAGGAAGACAAATGTTATCCTCTTACAGGCTCTGGCTTCTAATAGAATAGCACTGTCTGACAGTCCTCTGAACTGTGGTGCACCTCCTTAGATCGGGGATTTATGGCCATAATGATGAGATAGTAGTGTGCTCAAGCACTTCCTACAAGGCCACCAAACAGGAGAAATGAGTACAAAGACTTTCACTTGCTCTGGAGCCTTCCGATTCCAAAAGTCCCTTTGAGGAAGGACCAAGTTATCATCTCCAATTGGCTTATTAGATTATTAAGCTCAACTCCAGTCACTACAGCTGTAACTGTAGTGCAAGGCACAGCAGCAATAGCAGAATGATTAAACAGCAGGCTGCAATAATTACTCCAATCCATCTTCAGAGATGGAGTCAAAGCCCTAACAATCAAATCGATCAATTAGTGAAGAAGACCACAGAGGGGAAAATAAATCAATGAAAAAAGTTTTCACAACAGAGCAATAAATCAATTCCAAATGACTGTGATGCATCACTGTACTAAAAAATGTGGAATGATATGTTATTGTAAATGAGTATCAGTACAGTGGTTTTACTATTACTCCATCTCAAGCTAGAGGGGATCTAATTTTGATCAGTTTTATGAAATCCAAGTAAATGCCCAAAACTCAGTGTACATATTAGAACTAATTCCACAGCAGGAAATCTTTGTCAGTAAGTCACAGGGGTCTGTTACTTTCTTGCCATTCTGAAAAAAAAAAATTATCAATCCTTTGGAATTTTCTGTGTTGTATTTCACAATTTCCAAAGCAACCTGGCCAATACTATCTGGGGTTTTCTTGATGAATGTCAAGTGAAGAGGCAGAGAGTAGATATTTTCAATTAATCTGTTTTACAGAAAGGCATAATAATGCTCAGAAGGGTGAATTTTTTTTTCAGGCTGGTGAAAAAAGAAGTAAGTTGATGGGTCTTTGTATTTCAGTTGCTTTACCCCACATGAGTGGCTACAATATTCAAGTTCAGAAACTTAAACTTAAACTTAAGAAAGCATCCAAAATCCCCTGTCCCTTTGCAGGTAGTGGCAAGAAACTGAGGTCACAAGAAAGAGATTGGGAGCGGGGACAGGGAGGGCTTCATGGAGGCCTCTAGGTTTAGGCTGATCCTTGTGGCGGCCACAAGGATATCAAATGGCGCCGTTGGGGCTCCACTGGCTGCCCCTGGTGCTTCAAAGGCACAGTGTGCTGGAGGCACCTGCTCCTCAGATTGTCCTTGGAGGGATCTTGACAGCAAGCCTGGGTGTTTCTGCCACAGAACTCATAACAACATCTACTTATACCACTGATCAAGTACTTGGAATGTGCCAGTCTCTGTGATAATTGTCTGACATATATTATCTCAAATTAAACCTGAAAACTACAGCCATAACTGGGTGCTAACACTTTATATTTACAGAAATTTTCAGAACTAAAACTCATGAAAGTTAATAAGTACAAGGTCACAGAGCAATTAAATGAGAAAGCCAAGCTCGTATGCAAGTTGCTAACTGCAACAACTTGCTTTTTACTTGGCATCTTACTCCCTAAATTTTGTTTGTAAGTTGTTTAATTAGTAATATATATCCTTAATAATTTTAGCATTTCTTATTGATCTCACCTATACACATCTAGAGATTATTAATTTTGATCTCATTTTTATGCCCACTCAAATTAGTGGGTACACAAAATATGGATCAAAACTTCTCTTGAGTGAATTATAAAGTCAATATGTAGCTGTAAAAACTGTAATTATTAAATGATTATAGAAAGGTGATATATCATAATTACCCAAGAGCACAGCCAGGTTCAGAGATCTGCTAGGATTTGCAGTGTTCAGCATATAGCCATGCTCCTGGCTACAACTTCTTACATGAAAAGATATAAAAAACAAAAAAGCCAAGGAAAAAGGTACAGGGTGAAGTCCAGAGAAATCCAGGTAAAGCTTCCAAAGTCCACTCCAAGTAGAATGATAGTCGTTTGTCAAATTCTTTATCAAATCCCCCCAGCAAGCAAAATTGACAACACCTGTGCAACGTTGCCCACAGGGAAAACTTATTGGAGACTCAGCATACAAAGATTCTGGAGTTTGGCTACTGGGAACCCCTCTTCTGTACAGATGTCAAAATTTCAGACTCTCAGGAGGCACACAGCTGATCAACTTAACCCATATTTCTTGCACAAACAGTAGGAGTAGGTGGGGCTTTCCTACTGGAAAATGATGGAAATCTCTCCAAATCTAAGTTTTCAAAGTTAAGCCCAAGCTCACGCTTGCAAGCAAGGATTTCCATGGGAAGGTACAATGCTAACAGTTTGTTGTTGCTGTTCAGGAGAAGTCCATCATGTAATGTTATGTCTCCTTCACTCGTCTTTCGTTCATTTTCTCTTCCCTCTTTATAGAACCAGACACCAAGTCTCCTGTGAGCCATTTTAGCTAACATCATAAGACTAGTCAGCAATATGTTTCCATGTAGAATCTCATGGTTAGTTTTCTTCCTTTCTTATAAAAGCCTGGTTAGGATTCCTTCTAAGAATCAAGCTCTCTGGGAGCTCAAACTTAAGGTTTCTCTCCTGACAATAGCTTCTAGGCTCTGACAAATCCTGCTTTGTTTGAGGAATCCTTCTGAGTGAGGAAACTGTTTTGCATCTACCCTGATGATTCACAGGGTGCTCTGCCACGGCACACAGACTTCCTGGGATTCAGGGCTGCTCAGAGAACAGATGTACTTGTTTTTTTGCTATCAGACTCCTCTAAGGCCTTCCGTGGAAGCACTAGGTGGCAGCTATGGGTTAGTCTTTTACAATACATTGAATGAAGCCAAGAAATGTCGCCGCAAGGGAGAAGTGCATGATGAGAAGAGAAAGAATAGACCAGAGGGCAGGAAAGAATGAAAGGAAGGAACTTAAGGAAAGAGAAGAGGGCCAAAAGACAGCCTCAGGCTAGAATGACCCCAGGTCAGAGTAGCCTCTGAGGGGAAATAATGATGAATATCAATGTGTGTGTGTGTGTGTGTGTGTGTGTGTGTGTGTGTTTAAGAGACATAGACAGAGACAGAGACAGACAGAAAGGCAGCCAGGGTAGGCAGACAGTCAGAGAAACAGATAGAGACTCTGTGTAGAACTATACTTTGTGGAGATATTAAAAATGAGACATTACTTCAAACTGCCTTCATTAAATATTTCACATATTCAACCACTATGACTAGCCTGTGTAGAAGGATGATTATTAATATATCTCCATATAAACCTATTCACAGTACCACTATGCTGCACAGATATGAATCAATTATTAACCAGTAGGTTGAATTGAAATACATTTTTATTCATCATAAATCCAACTTACTTTTATATATTTACTCTTATGGATACTGACAAACATAGAAAGATTTGGACTTTTCCTTTGCTTTATTTTTGTAGAGATAGATTTGCTATGTAAGCCAGGAGAGACAACAGCTTTACCTGCCCTCTCCTTTCTTCACTATGCCTTCTTTACAGACTTTATAAGCTCAACCTCACTCTCACCCAGCTGACCTTCTCTTTCTTGAATGTCACCTTCTTAGAGGCCTCGGTGACTTCTTCTCTCTTCTCTCCTCCAGCCACATTCTTTGTTCGTATATCCTTAAAATACATATTTCTTTAGTAACTGCTGAACTTTAGCATGTTGTGGAAATATTCTGTTCTAAATACAGGAACTCCCAAGGCAAATGTGTGCTCTTCTGTGCCAGACATGAAGGATGTTGTCTTATCACATTATTAAAAACTCAGATCTATTTTTTTCATCATTTATAACTGTTGCTGAGTAAGAAAATGACCATGGGAAAGCATGGTTACTGATGTTCCTGTTTCATTATATATTTAAAGAGGATTCAGAGACAAAAGTAAGGGAACCAAGATGGAGTCTAAAAGGAACCGAAAGTTGCTGATCTAGTTCCAAGAGAGAGAGAGGACAGGGGCATTTTTGGCAAATGAAATGCTAAAAACTATCCCAATGAGAAAGTTTAAAAGAGGAGACTCTACATTGTTATTTAAGAAAGCAGCCAGGTTCTCTCATGTTCATCAGTAATAAACTCGGTTACATTACAATGCTTGTTTTTAAATATGATTTTTGACTCACAAGGAAGAAAAGCAGGAATATAGAAGGGAAGAGCCAGTCGATTGATATTTATGAACAGGGAGAATGGAGCTGGCTCATCTGATAAAGAAGTTGCTGAATGAAGTAAACTGCTGAGTCTTTTTTTTTCTTTTCTTTTCTTTTTTTTTTTTGAGACAGGGTCTCACTTTGTAGTTCAGGCTGGCCCTGAGCTCAGCCTTGAACTCACAGCAATCCTCCTGCTTCTGCCTCCCGAGTGCTGGGATGACAGGTGGAAGCCACCTCACCTGGCACTGTGGTATGTGGTTCTAATTGCTGGTGGGCATGAGTCTCCACGATTTGCATCGCTGTATGTGAGTTACCCGGGATCAATCCAGGCACTGCTGAGTCGTTTTAAAGTCACATACACACATCTAGCCCAGTAAGGACTGAAGGAAAAAAGAGCAAATCAAGGCAAGGTGTTCTGCAGCCCTGTTGCTACTCAGCTCCATTTCCCAAGTTTCTGAGGCCAGGAGAATCTCTTTGTGTTCCCAGACAGAAAGTGACAAAAAGTATGAATTCCATCAACCTTCTGTGCATGGAGAACAGAAACTCTTCATAGATACTCACTAAACTTTGAAGACTTATATAATTCATAAGTCTTCTAAAATAGCAGAATTTAGGTTGACAGTGTGTGTATTTATTGGTATTCCTATGAGAATTGACAGTTTTAAACTTAGCTGATTATCAGAGACTGTGAAAAGTTTTACTAGAGATTCTGAGGCTTACCTCCAGAGAGCCTTACCTGGTAGGTCTGGGATCTTTGCATCTGTAAAAGTCCCAGGCCCTGATTTTCACACTGAATCAAGTATGGAATTCTGTGAATATTAATAACAGCATTCCAAGTTACTGGAATTGCCTAGTTTATAACAGAGCTTCTGAAATTAATATGCAGAGAAATCCCCCAGCACTCTGTTAAATGTGAATCATGGTTAGTATAGTTTCCAGAGGCTGATTTACTTTAAGAGTAGCTGGACTAGATGAGCCCTTCAAATCTCAGAGGCTGACCCCACTGAATGAATAGCTGCTTCTCATTCACGGAAAGCCCCATGTAAATGTTCCCTCTGCATGTCATTCATGTGCTGTTTGAAATTCTTGTCCTCCAAAGTTACCAGCTTTGGAGATGAAAGGGATGGAGGTGACACTGTGATTCTTAAATACCTTAATTTAGAAGCAGAGCATAGCTTTTGCAAGTACCAGACAGATGGCCCAAATTAGACCACAAGGGAAACAAGGAATATAGAGAAGTACATGAAAGTTTGACTTGTGTTGTAAGTCTCTGCCATAGCCATCTACTACTGCACCTGAATATATAAAAGCTTTGGAAATCTACTGAGTAAATACTTGGTTTTAAATGTATTTGCTAGTTTTGTTTTAATCTCAACTATGCTGTTCAACTAGATTAAAATCATTTCTTCTTTGATGCACTGGGCTTCAGAGTGATTATCAATATGGCTCATTATTGCACTGGATGCAATAAAGGATGTTGGATTATAACATCCACTCTCAGTGACATGCTTCTGTATAAACCAAAATGTCAAGAATGGCCATTTCCCAGTGAGTATAGTGGGAATGTGGTGAGCTTGCTAGAAGACCTCTAAGTCTAGAAGGGAGGTAAGTGGAATCATGAAATGATGCACAACACTCTGGAGTCCTCTCTTCAGACTGGATTCCTGCACTTCTGGGCATGCTCTCCTGCTTCTGTTCTTTGTGCTAACCAGCACCCAGAATGCTTTTGTGTAGCTATCTTTCCTCAGATAAGCACCTTGACTTTATTGAATCTCAGTATCTTCCTGTGTAAGACAGAAATCTGTAAAACTATGCCTTACAGGATCATTATAATGACAAAAGAGTCTCCCAAATATTCGCTTAGGAGCAGATTGTGAAGCAGAGAAAGGGCATTTGAGTGTGTCTAGAAGACTGCCCTGAATTTTATTAAGTTTTAAGAAAACTTGGTTTTAAGAATCAATATGTAGGGCCAGGGATTTAGTTCAGTGGTTCTGGTGCCTGTCTTGTAAGTGCAAGGACCCAGGTTTGATCCCGGGTAACCGCATACAATACCAGGTGTGGAGACTCATGCCTAGCAGCAACCAGTACCACATACCAGTGCCGGGCGTGGTGGCTCACACCTGTAATCCCAGCACTTGGGAGGCAGAGGCAGGAGGATTGTGATGTGAGTTGTATGCTGAGCTCAGGGCCAACCTGAACTACAAAAAGCGAGACCCTGTCTCAAAAAAAAAAAAAAAAAAAGAATCAACATGTATAAATAGGAACATTATAAACATAGGAAATTTTGAAACAGTTATAAAATCATCCTGCAGGCTTGTGGGTACAAGAAGCTCCTTGATATTGAGTGAAAGATTGGTTTTAGTGGAATAGGGAACTCTGTGCCCCTTATAGTAGCATGTCTGCACATTCAAGGCATTATGCTGAGCTCATGTGTTCCGTGATTTTCTCCAAAGACAGAGATTATCTTCACACAAGCCTAATGCTTTCTAAAAAAATCTTGTTCATGAATCCTTGTAATAATCACTCTCCACGAATTTGCTTCTTATTCTATATTTACCAATCATTTATCATTTTAGATGATCATTTTGATTTTTGTTGAATTAAAATAACTATAGACCCCACTAATTTGGAAAACTTTTCAATGTCTACACCCACACATTTCATACATTTTTCAGGATACTTTCAGGAGATTCACAAACTTCTAATTCCCTGTATGGCCTCCGTGCTCCATGTATCTTATATTAACTTTCTTTCTAAAATTTATCAATGAATGCTACTAACAAGAAGAAAGTTCAGTAGTATTTCTTATAGAATGAAATAAGGTATCCCCAAAACGTACCTATGATAATAAAAAATTCTAGGAAAATCCCATAGTAGTATGGATGAGCACTTACAGGATCCTAAAACTTCTGCTTCCTGTTACACTTTCTCTGAAAGAAAATTTTTTGTTCTTATCACTTTTTCTGTAAAGAAATAGTTAACTTTTCCTCTCTTTTATATCTGCAGAGAGCAATTTGTGCCAACAATTCATCCATTTCCATATCTTCACCGTCTAGTTAGAGGGTGGTACATATGTAGTGAATGCTGTTATGAATGGCAGAGAGACCATAGTGATATTTTCTATAGTTTTTCTGCATAATTGTAGTCCCTGAGAAGCAGAACAAGCAAAGAATTCCTGACAGATGACCTCATCAGCTGTTCTTCTTCCAGATCATGCCTGGCTTAACC
This sequence comes from Petromus typicus, assembly GCA_004026965.1. Taxonomy (NCBI): domain Eukaryota; kingdom Metazoa; phylum Chordata; class Mammalia; order Rodentia; family Petromuridae; genus Petromus; species Petromus typicus. The sequence goes on from PVIR01006562.1 coordinate 27,758, forward strand.
TACAACAGGTAGAGGAAAATTAAACTGCATACCATTTAATATACATGTCACACTTCTTGTGACAAAACAGCTGAGTATAAGACAGTGTAAATAAAAGGCAAGTTCTTTACACCTTATTAAAATTGGAACAAGCCAGCAAGAAGTGAGGAACTGTAGGCAGAGGACCTAACTTGCTATGCAATTGTGATCTTGTGGTGGAAGTGTCCTATTTATCTCAAAAACTTGAAATAAAGTTTTATTTGACAAAGAACTATTAATATTTGTCTGGAGAGGAGCATAATTCAGAATCAGGAAGCAAAGAAGGTTGGTAGATTTGGAAGCACTATGTCTCAAATATTACATGAGATGTATTTATTAAAAATTATTGGGTGTCAGGGAGGTAGCTCAGTGGCACTGAACTTGCCTGCCAAATGTAAGGTCCTGACTTCAATCTCTGATACCACAAAAATAAAAAGGAAGGAAAGAAAGAAAGAAAGAAATGAAGAAAGAAAGAAACAAAGAAAAAGAAAGAGAGAAAGAGAGAGAGAGAAAGAGAAAGAAAGAAAGAAAGATTGTTTGGGACCAGGGATTTAGCTCAGTGGTTCTATCACCTGCCCCACAAGTGCCAGGTCCTGGTTTTGATTCATGGTACCAAAAATATGAACAAATAAACAAAAAATAGGATTTTTTTAACCTGAAATTAAAATTTATTGTGCAACTTGTAGTTTTTGTTGTCATAATCTGGCAAACCTAATTTATGGGCAAAATCTCACAACAACAACAAAAAAAAACAAAAATAAAAACCAAGCTATGTAGTAATCACCATTTGAAGCCCTCTCTATGGGAACATTTTAAATCAATTTTGATTACCATTGGTATTTACCATGTTTCAAATACATTATCTTTACCTCTAAGTATCTGAATATTCCTGATGGTAGCCTGGAACTTCCCAAATCTATCACTTTTGTATTAGCTGTATTTATAAGAAACATAAGATTCCCAGTAGTTCTTTTTGCATCTATCCATCTATCTATCTATCTATCTATCTATCTATCATCTATCTATCTAGTATTTATTTTGTTTAGCCCTCATCCCCACAGTGATTACACAGAGAAGTGGTTGGTGCCATATACATTCTTGGCTGTTGCTTCTGAGCTCTTCTCCTTGACACCATGTGCAGTAAGTGGTGGCCAGCTGTTGTCTTGTGGTTTCAGATGATGGGCTCTCCCTTTGGGAAAAAGTAGGCAGTCCCCTTCTGGGACAGGAAAGGTCCCTGGAGGTCAGGAAAGGCTGACACCTGTTGGATTTTGATACTGTTCCAACACGAAGTCAAAAGGCCTTTGCTTGCTATTTATACTGAGAAAGGACAGAGGGCCCTTAAAAATTTGAGACAGCTGACCAAGCCAGCACCAGACATGTCTCTGTGAGGGAGAACAGATGTGGGTTCTGATGAACTATGTATAGGCTCAGCCTGGGAGTCTGCTCCAGGCTTGCTAATGGATGCAGAGCATGAGCACATGGGGTCAGCAGTCCATGGGCCACTGAGTAGAGCTCTCTGTGTTTTTTTAGTTTGCATATGATTCTGATATTCTAAGTTTACTTTCCCTGGTGTATCAGACAATACAACATTTTGTGGGGGTGCATTCAAATTTAACTCTTATTAAACTATGAATGAGTTTCTCTGACAGTAGTCACCACTTAATGAAGTTTAGAAAAAAACAAAGCAAGATCAAATAACACATATGACTCTCTGATCAAAATTATGATATTTTAGTCAAACACATACCAGGATATTTAATTTTCTTCACTGTCTGCTTCTTTGTTTTAAATGTCATTGATACATTAGCATTAATGTGTCTAATAGACTGCTCAGGGGAATTTTTAATCTTGGAAATAATGAGGACTCTTCTCATTCATAAGAATACTTAAGACATAAGGTAGAATACTTCTAAGCAGAATTTTGTATCTGTAAGATCCTGGGTTTCTTGCCTGAAGCTTCACTGCAAGCTGCCCAGCACTGATGGCTTTAAAACACGCAAAAGCAATGCGTACTATTCCAATGAAGAAAAACAGCCTGCCTGTTGTGTGGTAGCCCTTTGTAAATGGCTTTTTTTTTTAATCTTTATTGGTACATTAAATATACACATCATGATTGCACTCCATAATGGGGATTTGTACCAGCATAAGACATGATTCAATTCTCATTTTTTCCCATAGCCCTACCCACCCTACCACCCCCCATATACATAAAATTTGTTTCCTTACTTTTTTGTTACAATCTCAACATTGTCTCCTTTCACCTTATTTTACATTGAGCATTTTCTATTTCACAATATATAACATACAATGCTAGGACTCATTTACATCTTTATTTTCTCATACCAGAGAGATGTGATATGTACCTATCTGTGACCTATTTATTTCACTTATGAGGATATCCTCAAGGTATGTCCATTTAAGTAGGAATGATTCAAACTTATCATTTTTTATGTAAATGGCTTTTTAACCTTGTTTCCAGATATTTCCTGGTATATATCTGATGTTGTTGCATTCTTAGGGGCCATGTTTCTTACTATTTGGATTCCACACCTCACATCAACTTGACCTACTCTAACTTTTCTTTAGGGCACAGCTCAAATATTCTATTTGGTGTTTCCATGGACCATGGATCTACCCTATATAGTTCCTTACCCAAGATAAGCTGATCTTTAGGGATGAGCAGTAGTTAAGTTAGCCTGAGATAATATAAACTGGTTAAAAGATTAATCCAGTGTTGGAACTGGGATGATAATTCACAACTGGATCAAACAGTAAAAGAAGAATAGAGATGGTAAGATCACTAGTTGAGAACATATGAGATGAGTGTTGAAGAGTGAATAGCTCATTTCTGAAATTGCAGACAGATATTGAAATGTCCTTTGTGTCCATGGTATATAGATAAATTACCAATAAATGTGTTTTTCTAAGTTACTGTATGAGAATAGTGCATAATAATTATTTCCCTTATGAAAGTAGGTATGTATGTGTACATAACATATAATATATGTATTCTGAAGATAATAAAAATTATCTAAATATTTAGTTCATTTATATAAGTGTATAACATGTAAATCTTGGCATGTACTGTAACAGATATAAGCATCAGTTGATTTTTGTTTTATAGAATTTCCAGCCTCATGGGGAAAATCAATCATTGCCTGGAGCACTGACATGTTGCTTTCTAGGATTTAGAGATAAAATCAGCACATATGGAACGATAAGACATTTGCAAAGAGACAGGATAAAGATAGAATACTTCCTAGACTTGGAGCAAAATGGATCAGCACAAACTGATTAAATAAACTGGATAAATGAAAACCACAGAGATGAGCATTACTGTACTCTATTGTCTGAGGTTAGCTCTGCCGCAAAGATGCTTTTGACTGGGATATCTTTTAAACCAAAGTTTTGGATCACAGCATCACTCTGACCAAGAAAATCTCTTATCAGAAAAATTCTGCCTTTTGCCATATATCTGGAAGAAGACTGAACTGGGATAAGCAGTCCACAAGACAATTGTTCTTAGGATAAATTAATAGACTAGTATTCTAGGATCATATTCCTAGTCTTGTAAAGTGTAGGAATTTTAATCCAGGTTTGACTGACCATGGAACACTGAAAAGATAGAATTTCTGATAAGAAAGACCACAATCACTGAGTAGACCATGACAAATTCTTTACTCTGTCACTGCCTGTTTCTTTGTGGATAACAAAAGTGAGCTCCACAGGTAAAAGCCATCTCAATATATACCTCCCTTAAAGCTTTGTAAATCACACAAATAATTCTATGACGAGGGTGTAGAAGTGGCTATAAAAGAGTTACTCCTAGAAGATAAGTATTCAAAGGAAGAAGTGAACACATTAGACAGGGCTAGTTTCTCAGGGAGATCAATAAAGCTAAAAGAATGAATAGATTTGTTATTAGAATATAATTCACATATCATAAATTTGACACTTAAAGAAAGATATTTTATATATTCACAAAGTTGTGCAAACATCACTACTATATAATCTCAGATATTTACATTTCCAAACTGATCAAGACCTCTAGTGATATGGTAAGACCATCCATTGTATAAAGAAGTTTTTCAACAAATAATATTAGAAGAGTTAGACAGCCACATACAAAAGAATGAAGCTGGACAATATATAAAAATTAACAAAGTGGATCAAAGACCTTAAGATGAGAGCTGAAATGATAAAACTCTGAGTAGAAAAAGTATAGTGAGTTTATGACATAAACATATTCTTAGATATAGCACTAACCTTCAGCACCAAGAAAAGATAAGACACCAAAAACATGTGACAAAAGATATCAGAAGAGATAAACTAAGCCTTGTCAAAATTAATGTTTATGCTCTGAAGATACTAACAAAAAAAATTAAAAAGAATTTACAGAATGGAAAAAAATACTAGAAAGAAATATATCTGAAAAGGCATTGATACTCAAAATATATAATAATGAAATATATAAAATGAAATATATATATATATATATAATGAAAAACCTCAATTTAGAAATGTTTAAAGTATCTGAATAGCTATATTTCCCAAAAAAGATGCAAATGGCCAATAAACACAAGAAAAATTCTCAAATCATTAGTCATTAAGGAAATGAAAATATAAACTACAATGAGATACCACTCCACAACCATTTTGATGGCCATAATTAAATAGTAGACAACAGCCATCATTGGTAGGATGTGGAGAAAGTAAAACCTCCATTCCCTACTGATCAGAATATAAAATGGTGCAACCATTATGGAAAACAGTCAAACATAAAAACTGTATTTTCCAGCAATTTCATTTTAAGACAATTGAAAACATGTCAACACAAAAATTTATACCTGAGCATTCATAGCATTATTCATAACAGCTAAAAGGTGTACTACCTCAAGTATTAATCAACTAATGAATAAACAAAATGTGGCATATGCATAACAAGTAATGTTACTCAGCCACAAACGAATCTTAAAAATATACCAAGGCAGAGAAATCTGTTATGGCTTGTATCTAAATGTCTCCCAAATCCTCCTGCACTTAAATGTAGGGCTTTGTTTTGCAGAAGTGGATGGATCTAAGGTGTATGATACTAAATTTGGGGTGTGTAATAACTGGGTTATGCTTCTAACTGGTTTTAGCATAGCTATGGGTATGGGTAATAGCAACTATCTGTGAGTAGCACCAAGCAATAGATTTGTAGCCTGGATGAAATGTTAAGAGTAAAGAAGGAAGTCAGGTTTTCTGCTTCCTGTTGACCCTGCCATGGGCTATTTCTCCTCTGCCATGCCACTCTGCTTAAAGCCAGCTAACTATGGATTGAAAGCACTACAATTTGTGAGTTGAAGTGAACCTTTCTTTCTTTAACTTATAGGTGTCAGCTGTTTTGTGTTACTAAGAAGAAAGAAAGTAAGACAAAATCAGTCATAAAATATTATATATTATATGATTCTCTGCATGAAATATGCAGGACAGAAAAATTTAGAGAAACAAGAAGTAGATTACTGGTTGTTTAAGGGTATGAGGGATAGAAGATGGAGATAGTAGTGCAGAAGATATCAGCCAAAGGATAGAGGATTTCTATTTGAAGTGATGAAAAATATTTTAATGTTGAATGTAGTAATAGTTGCTTTATTATGAATTTATGAATATACCATGTTAAAAGGTTTTGAATGGTGTTTTTCCAAAAGTTAATTTTTTTCTAAACATATATATGAAAGAGATAGAGAGAAAAAGAAAGAAAAACTGAACAGAAATCAAGCCTCTGGCATTGTTCAAACATTAGGACATGCCTTGCCTAGAGTCAACATTCCCAACTGCCTGAGTTAGAAAATCTCTCTATTGTTTAAATCAATTTAAGATGAAGTTTTAGGCACTTATGGCATGGATTTATAACTAATTTATTAAAAAGATTAGTGCAAAGAAGCATTCTGAGGGCAGGGAAGCCACTTAGGTGCTATTGTATGCTGACTATTTGTGGAGAAGATGACAGTAAAAAAGTACTGACAGTGTGGATGTCAGTCTACATGATGAACTGATTAAGATCAATGTAGGATTTAGTCACTGGGAAGGAAAACTGTAAACATCTGAAGAAACAAATCCTTGTGAATTGGAGTTCCTTTGTGGAACTGGATTGCTGGATGGTAAGGACAGTATCTCAGTCATTGTCCTACATTAGCAGTTTAGCTGCTGAAATAAAGTCCAAGCACCATTTGTGTCATCAGTCGGATGTCTCACTTGCATCCTATGAAGATTGGTGTGACTGCTCCAGGCAGAGCTCTGTGGCTTGCGTCTTCTCACTCCAGAGCCCAGGGTGAAGGGTAGGTTCTTCCTAGGAATGATCCTCTTAGAGGAGAAGGCAGAGGCTAGAGCCATGGCAAAGGTGTTGATACTTTGGAAAGCTTTTGTTCACTGAGGGTTTGCATCATATTTTATTCTACTCTGGCCAAAATGTGCTCGGTAGCCAATCAAGCCCCAGGTGCATGAAGCAGACAAGACTGATCCTCTATGCAGAAGACATTGACTGCTCATCATCCAGCAAGGGGCAGGACATAGAAGCTTCTCAAAGCAGAGGAAGGAGTGAATCATTGTTCACCACTGTAGGATCTCACCCAGTCGCTCTCCTCGGCTTGTCACTGCATTTGGTCAACAGCACTTATTTATCATTTGAAAACAATGAATCTGTAGGTGAACAGCCACATTCCTAACAGACTGGAGAAAAAACCTCAGAAGAGATTGGAAAGGAAGAGAAGAAACATGTATTTATATTGATTTTGGAGAACTAAAGGAGAAAAGATGGAGTTTTTTAAATCAATAGCTGTAAAATTGGAGATGGAGTGGGAGGTAAGAGGGAAGCAAGAGTGGGAAGGAGCCAGGAGGGCAGACCTGGTGGGACTACTGTGTACATGTCTGTGCAGAGAGCAGAGAAATGTGTTTCTAGAGAGAGAAAGACTCGTCAGGATGTGCTCAGAGATCAGAACCTGTAGCATCATGGCATATGAAAAGAAGGTAATGGACAGCGTTGAGAGTATGCTTTTAACTCATTAAACAATGTCTCCTCCAAAACTCTAAATAGAGGTATGTCATTTCCCCACCGACAGGTCTATTTCACATAGCCACTTAATTGATGGCTACGTGGAACAAAAGCAAACTGAGTTTAGTGGAGGGTGAAGGAGAGATAGTTGGAAGGAGAGAAAAAAAGAATCAAATTAATAAAAAAAAATTAAGACCAAGCAGCAAATCAAAGTCATACGTACAACAAACAAGTAACACATATATAATCATAAACTTTAATTCTATATTCTTGCCCATGAAGAGGGAGGCAAAAAAGAGGAATAGCATTAAAGGAGAAAGAAAGAGAGAGGAGAAGCTGACAGAAAAAATAGGTTAAAATAAAACACAGCACAACAAAACAGGCTTGGTTCTAAACGCTGACTGCACATTCGACCACCTGGGGAGATTGTAAAAATATCGATGCCTGCGCTCGGGCCTCAGGGATTCTTAGCTAATAGGCCTAAAATGAGACTTGGTATCGGTATTTTAAAAACAAAAACAAAAACAAAACTCCCTGGTGAATCTAACGTGCAATTCGGGCTGAGAACCACTGTCTTCCAGGAAAGGAGGAGAGGCAGGTGTAACGAGGTAAATTACATCTGTTCCGCCTCACAGTCTGCTTGGGCTCCAGGCTTCGAGAGACCTTGGAGATGCAAATTAACCAGGTAACTAGCCATAGCTGAGCCATCTTGTACTTTTAAGACAATGAGACTGATGAAATGAGCAGGAGCTGAGGAATCAAGTGCCCGGACACCTCTCTGAAGTTCTGATCGGAAGGCCTGGGCCAGTGCTGGTGGCCTATGGCTTGCTCGCATGCTCCCCTGTGTTGTCTGTATCATTGAAAGCTCTAAGAGGTTTACACTCACGGCCCTGAGCAAGTCCCTTGGCCTCACTGAGCCTCCTTCCACATCTGTGAAATAAAAGTTGAAGCAAAGTGACTAAGTGTGCTTACTGCCTCAGGGATGGCTGGAAGAGGCCGAGAATGGGAAAGGCCCTGGAGAGGAGGCCATGGCCGCTCTCTCCTAAGTGCAGAAAGATAATCTGGTGACTTTTGATATCTGAGCACACACTCTGAGGAGATGCAGAACAAAGGGGAGGTGGGGAGAGGACAGGCAAATACACACACACGCTGCTCTCAATTAGTATGTATTTGCAAAATCAAATATTATCCTGATCATTTGTGATCTCCCCTAATTCTTCTCCCAGTCATCAAAGAGTCTACCTAGTAGTTTCCTATTATCTCTCCTTTATTTTATTCTTATTCATATTTTGGGTTTCTCATGTCTGAGAAATTATACAATATTTAACTTTCTGTTTCTGACTTAATATCGTTGTAAGAAGACTGTGTTTCTTTTTGTTTGTTTGTTTTGTTTTTGTTTTTGTTTTTTTGAGACAGGGTTTCACTTTGTGGTTCAGGCTGGCCCTGAGCTCAGCCTCCAACTCACATCACAGCAATCCTCCTGCCTCTGCCTCCCGAGTGCTGGGATTACAGGCGTGAGCCACCATGCCTGGCACTGTGGTAGGTGGTACTGGTGGCTGCTGGGCGTTGCCTGGCACTGTGGTAGGTGGTACTGGTGGCTGCTGAGCGTGAGTCTCCACGTCCAGTATAGTATGTGGTTACCAGGGATTGAACCCAGGTCCTTGCGCTTGCAAGACAGGCGCCGGAACTACTGAGCTAACTCCGCGGCCCCAAGAAGACTGTGTTTTAATTGTAGTACACATACAGGTTGTATCCTAGGATTTTAAAACAAACACTGAAGGGTGGGTGCTCTTGTTTTTTCTCATGCTTTGAGGCTCTACATTATTAATATAGCTAAAATATTAATATAGCTCTGATTTTACCATACACAAATAATCTGAAGTGTCTCCAGGGTCAGAAAATTTTAGCAAAATAAAGACTGGTGCAGAAAATGAATGAGGACGCTCAGCCTGTTTAAAAGTTCCTTGTAAAATAGCTCCAGGCACTAAGCCATCTTTGCATTTCTAGATGCAGATGAGAAGGGGGAGGCAAGAAGGAAACTGAAAGGACAAATAGGGCAAAGAGTGGCCAGCACACAGGCTCCCATCTGTATGTGTGTGTGTGCTCTGTACAGAGGGCAGCAGCGAGCTCGTCTTGCCTCTTCAGTACCCAGCCTAGTGCAGGGCAGTTGTCCTTGTCATTCCATTGCTTAGACCACCGGGGCTTCCGCTTCCTGCTTCCTGCTTCCTGCGTGAGCATAGCTCAGAAGCTGCCTGGCGCATTTTTAAGAAGACAAAGATCCATACTTTAGGGCAATATTTTTTATTAATGAACTTGCCATCCATTCTTTCTTTCAGAAAAATCTCATTCATATTAACATCCTATTTCAAAAAATATCTAGGAGTAAAAGAAGACTTTGTTAGAACATCATATCATCTTGCTCTCCCTGTCAGGGTTTCTGGTCCCTTATCAGTGCCCCTCAGTTGCTGCAACAAAAGCTACCTTTTATCAGATGTGAGATGCAGCCTATCAGCTCCCAGGATGTTTTAGTGCTCTTAATGCTCACGAAGCTGCAGGCTGTGTGATTTCTCCCTTTTTTAGATACGGAAACTCAGATCAAAAGCAGTCAATCCCTGCGACCAAGACTGCTTAGCTAAAAAGCAATAGAAACAACATGCAAATGCAAAACCATCAACTCAGTCTCTGTGAAAACATTTCAGCTATCTGGGCCTTTTTAAAATAGCCCAAATTTCTGATTATAAAAGTCACAAGTGACCATTGTAGAGAACTTTCAGAAAGCAGTTTAAAAAATTAAAGTACCAGTCTTTGTAATTTTCACTACTGCTTACATTAGGCCTCAATATTTTAATGTTTTTGATAATACTTTTAAAGCTTTCACAACATAATTCCACTTGATCCTGTATCATTTGTATTTTTTCACATCATTGAACTCTTTAGGAATACACTTTAAACTGGAATTTACCATAATTTATATGACTATTCCCTCCTCAGTAGACATTTAAATTTCTCCTTCTCTGCTGTTACAGAAGATGCTGGGATGAGCATCTCACTCATAATCTGTGCTCCCCTTTCTGAAACTTCTTTAGCATATAGATCACAGTGCCTGTCTGGCATTTCATCTTTGGGAACCACCTGCTCCACATGCTGGTATCCCTATCAACCAAGCTGTGGAATCCCACCACTCTGACCACAACTAGTGCGGATTACTTCGAATACCAAACTGGAACTATTTATAGCTCCAGGGTGCCATTCTAACCCCATGGGCGGTGATACTCCAGCCAACACACAGTGCTGGCAACATTCTGGAGGAAGGACCATCTTGCTGAGAAAATTGCTGGTGTATTAGTCAGCTTTCCCACGGCTGAGACACAGGGAGGAGCTGGGGTCAAGAATACACCCTTCAAGGCCACAGTGCTAGTGACTCACTCCTTCTAACCAAGCCCCACGTCTGAACATGCTGCTGGTGATGAATTCATAATGGACTAACCCGATGAGGAAGCACAGAGCCTCCCTGATCCAGTCACTCCCCAAAAGCCCCACCTCCAAACATGAGATTTTGGGGAGAATTTGAGGTCTAAATTATTATAGCTGGGCTGCCCTGATATGCACTCCTTCCAAAGCCTGCCTCTTGTGTTCTTTGGAGTAATGTGTATTATAAACAGCCTAATTTAGATGTACCATGTCCAGTTGGCTTTAGAAGGTTTGAAATAAGAGAAATTTAACTACTAAAAAAGATGCAGTGATGTTTCTTGAAGACATATTAGTTGGTTCAAGTAAATTTAAGGACATAGATGTATATAGCCATGCTGTCTCCCAGAAATTTGTATAGTTTTCCTTCCCATCAGTAAACCTATAGGAAGATCCTATTATGTTTAAAGTACTTTGCCAGTCTTTTTTGAGATGGTATTCTGCTAGGCAGGTTAGGCTGGTCTTGAACTTGCTATGTAGCCCAGACTGGTCTCAAGCTCATGGTGATCCTCCTGCCTCAACCTCCCAAGTTTTGAGTTTACAAGTACGTACCACCATCCTGGCAAATTTGAAGGCAGATAATACTGTCTTGTTCTTTACATTTAAATTTCTTTAATTACCAATAACATTTAATATTTTTATATGCTTTCTAGCCAGGTTCATCTTTGTGCTTATTCTTTTCTTTTAACGATTGTGGTCTAAGACTTTTTTTTTTTTTTTTTTTTTTTACTGTGGATCAGTACAAGACAATTATATGTTGAAAGTACTAACCTTAATTAAAGCATTCCTCACATTTTGATGCACGTACATAACAGTGTGCTCCTCTATAGTAGGACTCTCACTACTACGCTCTCCCCATTGTCTGAAGCTTCTGCCACATTTACTTGTTCATATTCCTTGAATTCAGAATTTGTGAGGAGTGGAAGGATTCCATTTATTTGAAATGCTCAGTGACCCAGGCCAGAGGAAGTCTCAATCTTGATTCATGCTTCTGTGCGTAGTGTGGCTGGTCAGGCACTTAGGTGATTTTTGTGCTTCTTCTGTCTGAAAGTCATATGCATCCAAGTTGGTCATATTTTTTTGGCCAAAATAAGCAATGTAGCCATTATGAACTTCCAGTAGGCAGAGATGTACAACCTAAGCATGTGCCTCAGTGAACATCGCAATATACGTGAAGGCCAGGACTGCCACACTCCTGAATTCTCACTGCTTCTCCCTAGCAGAAGGCCCTCTTGCTTTGACAGGTTCCAATCCCATCAAATCTTTCAAAGTGACCTCAAAAGTCAGGTGTCCAATGAAATTTCTTCTTAGCTCCTTCATATAGAATTGATCTCAACCTCCTATGAGCACCTTAAAATCTTTAAAAGATCAATTTTTATCTTGACAGTTAGGTGCATTTGTTTTTCCCTGTCTCCTGAATCTGGGTTTCTTCAGGGAGGGCTCTGTATCTTATTTGTGTTCATATACTTCACAGGCTTAGTCAAGGGCCTACTAGGTTAGGTGAAAAATAAATGATGCTAGAGTGAAAGATCAATGTGTGGTTCCTAGCTTATTGACTTTCAGATTTACATAATGCTAAGGCTTGCTTATAATTCATCAACTGTGCAAATAATAATTATATGTACTAAAATTATCAGGTTTTTTGAGACTCAGTGATTGAAAAGTCTAGCAGCTGTAAAGTGCTGATCGACATTGCAGACCACTTCCTCCTCAGGTACACATACCGAGAGATTTCTAGAACTTTTCAGAGAGGATCTGTATGAGTAAGTATATTAGTCTTGATTTTGGCCACTGTTTGGTTTTGTCTGTGTGTTTGTTGGCCATAAGATATGGCCATGTTGTCCTGAACCCCTAAGATCAAATGTCCCTCTTTGAGAACCTCCCAAGTAGTTGGGCTTAGAAGTTTGGGCTACCTTCCTAGAGGTATTATATAGTTTTACATTGTTGTTATTCTCATTTTTGAATAAAAATCTTATTTTCATCTTTTCCCCTTACATGAGTCATTTACTTAATATTATACAAGTATTTTATAGTTTATTTAATTTTGTGGAGTATTTTTGAAATTTAATTTTTGACAAGAATTTCATATACATGTGTGTCCATATATGTGCATAAGATATGTACAAAGTGTATATATGTGTATAATTATGTATTATATTCACATTCATGTGACTATACACTTATGCATTTATCATATGTACTTGTATATTTGTAATGGAATATGCATATATATACTCATAGTGCACTTACACTGACACACAAATATGGAAGGGTGTGTATTTATCACTCCAGATTTTCATCATTTGCTCAGACCACCCTGAACAGAGAAGCTTCTGACTACTCACCCCATCTTACCGTGGATTTAAACTCACTGCTCTTTTAGGCCTCACTGCTTGAAATTTTCTTACTTATATGTGTTATTTGTTTGACTTTATTGTTATTCTTACCCCAATTGCAGTTCACCTTTTCCTTCTATGATGCACTATCATGAGGATAGTGACTGGAGGTTTTTAACCATCACACTGACAACAAGTACACCTTGTCTGGTACAGAGCATGAAATCAGATGAATGTTTTTCAGATCAGTGAATGAATAAATACAAGGTTCTTTCCAGGATGACTAAATAAGTTGTGTGCAAGGCATAAGGAATTTTAGATGGTCATGCAACATCTTTGAGGTTCCCTTGAGATATTCAGAGGAACATGTTAGATAGGAATCTGATTATACCTATGTGAAACGTAGTTCAGGGGACATAGATGTGGTCATTTGTTTATAAGTAATATGTGAAACCATGGAAGTGGCTAGGATTCTTGTGTGGAGAAAGGAGAATAACAGGAAAAGACATCCTCTGGCCTCCCAGATCTCCTCTCTTATGTTTGCTCTGCCCAGCAGCTTCAAAGTGTAGGGGATCCCCTGAACCTACCATCTTGACAGGGTGCATGGCTTTGCCTCTTGAATCTCAGGGTTCTTCATCAGTTGGGGCAGCTCCCGAGAGCTGGTCTTGTCCGGTCTACTTATGCCGGTCTGCTATAGTCCTGTTTCTCCCTGATGTTATCATGTAGGAGAGTCAGTCATCCCGTGAGACCTTACAGAAACAGATATCAGACCCCCACTGCTTACCCAATACTTGCTCTCAGCGCTTTTGGCAGAATTCCCAGGAAGAAAAGACGGGGATGTGGGAAGTGTGTTTTATCATGGCGCACAGCAGCAGCCAGCTGTCTCCTTAACGATTATTTGTATTCATACCGAGATCTGTGCAACAAAGGAGCTGGAGCTCAGAAGGAACTCCTCCTTGGTGATGCACACCACAGCAGCAAAAAGTGTATTGTAATTTACTATCTTTCTGCCCTGAGCTGTTAGACATCCAGCATATAATTCAAGATCCTAAAAATAAATAAAAATTGAATCTCATTCTATAGTGAAGGACACTGAGGCATAGCTACCAGCCTGTTGACTCTTGAAGATTAATTCTAACACTAAATTCATATTTCTGCTTGTTAATTTTCATTCTGGAACATTTCTGTGCTGCCAGTAGTTTCCTAACACTTAACCTACCTCTTAAAGGACCAGTGAAATACTATGCAAAGATTGTCCAACAAACCAAAAGCAAGTAAAAATTGATTTTGTGCAAAACTAGTCTCTGACTATATATGTACGAGCTTTCCTGTAGCTCTTTCTTATACTTTGTTCATTCAATACTGAGGCCGAGGTGAAACATTTGACATCAGCTGTCCATTTGATACTTCGGTTCTTTTCTCCAGTTCGATCACAGAATATTCATCTGTTTTGCTTGGACAACCAAGAATAAGAAACTCAACACCTCCCAGCTAGTGCATTTGACTTTTTAGTGGGTCATTAAGCAATCCTCCCATGTGTTGGGCTGCAAATTGTCACACTATACTTTTTTTTTTATTAGCTTTAGTGCTGCACTTGAACTTTCCAGAATAAGTCTTAAAATGATGCACTGGAAACGTGATGAAAGAATCATCCACCCCCAGATTTTCTCCTAATGACAGAAATCCACCGGAGCCCTTTGCCTTGTCCTCTTGTGACCCTCCTTGGCCAGTGTCTGTGATTCAATCTGGGATGCCTACCAGCTCACTCTTCCTTATGTGTGCTCTGTCCAGCAGAGAGTAGAATTTCTATTACTGTTGTCCTAAGCCCCAACAGCTTTATTGGAAAAACATATGTTGTTGATTCAAAGTGAGCTGTTAACCCACTCTAACATGATGTCGAAGTGCTTAACATTCTGATGTTAAAAGATATTTTCTTTCCATTGCACTCAGGCAGCTAGTATTGTCCTGGTATCAAGTATCAGACTTTGTGTTTACTCTCCTGAAAATTCATGTCACTAGATTTGACTTATACTTTCCATTTACTATTTGATGGTCTTGTCCAGGTCATTAAGAAAATTTATAAACAGAACCAGATTAACCAGTGTTAATCAATTTTTGACAAGAATTTCATATACATGTGCATACATATGTGTGCATAAGATATGTACAAAGTGTATATATGTGTATAATTATATATTATATTCACATTTATGTGACTATACATGTGAATCAGATTAACACTGACCCATATGAAGCATTTTTGTCCCATAAATTTCTATATGTTGTACTGGGGTTATCGTTTAGTTGTAAGAACTGTTCAATTTCTTCTCTAATTTCTTCTGTGGCCCATTGGTTGGTCAGAAAAGTGTTGTTCAGTTTCCAGGTGTTTGTGAGGATTCATTCCAATTTCTAAGTGATCTACCTACACCCTCATTGGCCCACAGCACCATATCTTGCCTTGCAGAGGATCTTGCCAAATACCTGGCTCCAATCCAGACCCTCTCCACTTACAGCCATCTGCAGATAATTGGTGGAGAAACCTCATCAACTTCATCACTATTTAACAGCTTAAAATTACACTGAACACAATTTTTCAATATCTGTGAGTAGAATTTTTCAATGATCCACAGGAACTTGGCTTCTTAGATGAGATTCAGGTTGTTTTGAATGTGCTCTGTATCTATAAACACACACCTCTCTGGGTTTCAATCAGAATGTATCTTGTGCCATTCTCATTTTTGCCTCTGGGCCCTGGGTACATTTCTTCTTTAAGCTGACCACAGAAACCTGAGGGTTACTAGAAATTTCTCCATTCTCTCTGAAGAGTTACTTACTTAGTGGAAGAAAAGATGGCTTGGAGACAGACGGTTTAACTTACTCTAACTTGGTTATAGAAGTCAAGAAACACATTCCGTGGCCTGCACAAAATTCACTCATACAATTCTGAGAGTTCATTTTCTAAATTATCATCATTAAACATGTGCTAAAATATTTTACCCTAGTAGCGGTTCCCCGGAGGATCTCCAGGTTCCAGGCCCAGTCAGGACTCCTGGAGACAGAAGATGTTAGCACCAATCTTTACAATAATACTCTTGTTGAAAGGAATCCCAGAAATTATTCAAGTTCTCCTACTGTATGAGAGAATTGCTAAAGACATTGAGTGAGCTGAGTTCACAAAGTTAAGCTAATGAATGATACTTCCAAAATATAAATTCAGGTCTTCTGACTTACAATACAATATTCTTGCTACTGTTACCAACAGGAGAGCAAAGAAAAGACAGGAATGTCCTCTCACCACATAAGAAACCTCCACAAGCATTGCTCCTTTTGCATCACTTCCATCACTGGGAAAGCAAGATGGGAGTGCATCTCTGAGTCTTATTCTTCATTTTCAGGAACCACGTTCTTCCTCTCCTGACACTGACTTCAGACTGGCCATGAGCATCCTTGCCCTTCTGCCCTGGACCACTGGTGACTGGATGTCAGCTACCAATGCACACAGTGGGTCCTTGGAGAGTAGGTTTTCTACAAACGGAGTCATTTCTCTCTTTCTGGCCACGGGAAAATTTTCTGAGTTGGTTTTTTGTTTGTTTGTTTGCTTGTTTTTGTCTCTATTGTGTTAGCTGTTAACACCTCTTTACTTTTTCCTCTTCCGTGAAATGAACTTCAAACCTGAGAGGAATGCTTTTTAATTTTTGAAAATAGAGCAATACTAAAAGAGCCTTTCATTTTTTTCTTTGAGGAAATCAGAAGTATAGTTTGGATTACTCATGTTTCAGAAAACTCAGAGGCTTAGGTGATAGATAAGGGTTTATTGAAGAACCATTCAGTGACTGGACTAGGTATAAAAGGGGAGAGTCTTCTTGCCTGGCTTAAAGAAGAACAAACAAGCAAAAATCCTCATGTCCTTAATTTCTTACAGTATGAGAGTCTTCAAACTCTCATGTTGCAGGGTCTACACAAACTTGAAACTTGGACAGACATGGCTGACTCAATCTCATGAACAGTGATCCTCAACCGGACTCAACCAGACTCATGAAAGTGACCTGGGGTCAAGTTTCCTCTTTAGCAATAGACCCGAGTGTGTGAAAAATTTAACAGAGTATATGATTTGACTCTTATCTAGTTAAGTGGGACTCTTCCAGAGATGAGAGGCTATAATTTTTTTCTGATTTTGTTTAATTTAAACTGTTGTATCTCTTGCAATGTAAGTATCTGTAAGAATATGGACATAGTGAATATTATGTAAAACATTCTGGCATGGGGAAAATAAGGGTGAATTTGTCTGTATGGAGTGTTTTCTACAAGTAATATTAGATGGAATTACAGTCAAAAACTAGTCCTTCTCTAGAGAGATAAATCAAACAAATTTATTTCTGCACAATAGGCCTTAAACTATTGTTGAATGCTGATGTGTGTGATGAGATATGTTGCCTTCAGTGACTTGTCAATATTCATAGATTTTAATCAATATTAAATCTGAAGAGAAAATCCATATGTTATCACAAGGGCCCTGACTTATGACTGTGACCAGAAAATGATGTTTCTTACAATATGTAACTTTTTTTAAGGTCTCAGGTGGTACAGGTGCTGGAATCTCAGTACTTCAGAACAGAATTACTACACCGGACATGAACTGGCTTTTCACCAAACTCATTTCCTCTTATCTCGGCTGCACTCTAGGCTCTATTTTCTTCCTTGATTTGTGATTACATGTTGCTGTTGATGAGTGCTGGCCAGGGGAACACAGATGTTATGATTTTCATTTCTAGGCAGTTTGAGACCTGATGCAGAAACTCTATCAGTTGGCTTGAGATACTAATGACATAGGAGATGACAGAGTCCTAAGAAGAAAGAAGTACTTAAATACCTGGATAGGCAAAAGCACTTTCCTATCCTAGCTATTAATTACACTGTAACGAAGAGGAAATAAATTTCTGTGCTGTTAGATAATTATAGTTTGGTATTATTGGTTCAGGAAGTTAAACTCTGTCTGATACAGAAATCAGAACAGAAAGTAGACGTCTGACTTACTGGATGCCCAGGATGTGTGCTATCACTTTATTGGTCAGATAGAAACAATGACAATATAAATATAAGTCAGTGAGTTAGAGAATATTGCTGTGATCTGGATAAACAGTTCATGTAAATATCATCTACAACAATGGGAGAAGAGGAATACATGCCTGGAAAGCATAAAAATGGTGGCTGGAAAGACATAGTGTACAAACATGTGGATTACGTTTAAAAGCTTTTAGCAGAACACCAACAAGAAGTGTTTTTTCATGCATATGTTGAAGAGGATGGAGAAAATCCAAAAACTGAATCTTATATGTTTGGAAGTGCCAAAAACTTCTGGACTCCATATATTAAGACATAAAGCCAGATGTAATGGTGCACACATGTAATCTGAACACTTTGGGAAGCTGAGACAGAAGGATCACAGATTCAAGCCCAGTCTGTGCAACTAGTGACTCTGTAAGATTCTACATTAAAATCAAAGTATAAAGGACTGCCATGTAGCTCCATGTGAAAACCTACATTCAATAACCAGTGCTGAAAATGTGGCACTATAAGACTGGGGCATAAAGCTTTACTCAGAGTTCTTACCCAACCACAGAGGCTTGAAGCAAAAATCAGAGTAAGGAGACCAGCCTACAGTTCTGGGAGCTTTAAGTTAGCTCTCAGGAGGTGAATAAAAGGACTGGATGAAGATGAAGAAAAAGAAGTCAGGCTTGAGCATTACATTTAGGAAAGAGACCCAGTGAGACCACTGATGCAAGGCTCTGGTGCAAAGCAAATAGACCAAAAGTACAGAAATACTTGAAGAAAAGCCATGTCAAGCCCATTACAACTTCTCCAACAAGGCTTCTGTACGTTCAAACCTTTAAAAATCAGGATGACAGGGAGGAGGGAGCAGGGAAGAGTAATGGGGTAGGCACGATCAAAGTACACTATAGTGAACTTAAATGGAAAATGTCAACATGAAACCCATTATTCTGTATAATTAATAAGAACTGAGAAAATAAAAAGTCAAAGCAGTTCTTGATTCTCTAAATTTGCATGGCCATCGGAAAACTATAAAGCTTCCAAGCAGAATTATCCTGTACCCACTTCAGATATGGCTGTGGAAGAAAACAGAGAAAGCAAAAACTTCCTGTGAGCTGAACAGGGGTCATAGCAAAGAGAGGCAGAAGGGTTTCTTTGGACACAAGCTCTGGATGTGACTGTGTGTGATCTACACATGGAAGGGACCTTTGAAGTAGCTGGAACAAGGACCACCGGAGTCAGCAGACTTGTGACTTTAGGTCCCTTGTTCTGCTCTTGTCCACACTGGGAGCAGGAACGAGGAGGCTAGACAGTAAACAGTAAGAACTGATTACTTGTTTTCACTTCATAATTAAACAAGAGCTCCACCTGCAAGCCTGCCTAAGACTGTGCACTGCCCTAGCTCCTGGTCAGAGAGCTGGATACAAGAATGGGGTGGCATTTAGACTTGTTTCTTGTGGCAGGGGAGAGGTGTATTTTGCAAGTGAGAATAAGAATGAAATTAATGTTAGTGATCAGAAATGTCAACTATGGCATGGACTCCCTGCTCACAAAACCTGCTTCCCTCCTGTACCAGCTTTATTTCATAAAGCTTATTTTTTATATGACCAAGTTCTGATTCTGAAGATTCTGAGCAGAAGTGCTGGGTCTGTGTCCAGCAGTGACTCCTCAGTAGCTCAGATGTGCCAAAGTCACTCTCTTCCCTCATATGTCAGGTACAACTGAAGATTCAGTGGATGTCTTCATGACTGGAAAGATGAGCCAGACACCCATGTACAGAAGTTCTGTCTCTGACTGAATTTGATGTATGATTGTTTACCATTTCTGTAAGACTCCCAGGTCTGCTGGTTCTTTCTTCTAGTAACAAGATTTGGTGTACTAAGCCAGGAGGGGAAAATGCCAGCCACTGACATTCAGGGCACAAATTTTGAAGGAGAACCCGGCAGTTCTTTAGTTCTTGGAGACATGGACTTCTGAACTAAGTATCCATATTCCTTTTCTCTCTGTCCATCAAACACTGAATCATAGAACAGAAAGTATCTTATCATTAAAAAAGACCTGATTTTTAAATATACAATAATCCACAGAATAGCCCTTTGCTCTTGGATAAGCCATTTAATTACTCTTACCTGGCAGAACTGTTATAAGGAGAAGAGAAGAAGGTGAATGTGATTGGTCAGATGTCTGGGCGCTTGGCAGTGCTCAGTGAACACAAGTGTCTTTTCCTTGTTCTCTCTGTACAATAAAGAGTAAAGGCTGTGGAACTCCTAGTGTGTGTTAGACCCCCTAAATGCTTGGTGTATGCATGTAATATATATGGTCTCATATGCATTTCTGTGGTCACATATAATCTCACAACAACTTAATGATATGTAGTTATTATGTAAATTTGACCTATGATGGACACAAACAGGGAGAATAGGGATAACTCAAAAGCACCTTATCTGTAACAGCGACGCTTGAGCCCACCTTCTTGCTGTCTGCTCTGAAAGCTTTCCACACTAACTTGCCACAGGGGCATGGAAAGGAATTCTTCTCAGGTTCTATAAACATACAAAAGTTTCTCATCAGGATTCTGGTAACATATCCCTGCACTGAATCCTGTGATTCACTTGGGCTTTGCTTTATGTTTTTTCTATCCTGTCCCCTTATGTACACAGCTCCATTTTGCTTGAACTACTTAGCAAAAGCAAGTGTAGTTATTTGTCTGGACTTGCCTGAAGTGTGTATTGAAGGGAAAGTTAAACAGAAGCAGGTTACTGAGGTCTCTGTTTTCTCCTCTGTGATATTTGCTGAAATGGTCTCTTGCTCCCACTCAACAGACATATGTGGGAGGAAGACTAATGGTTTCCATGCCTCCTTTTCTGTGACCTGGGAACAGTGACTCAGGAATGTGAGCAAAAACCATTTACTCTACAGTGAGCATAGAGAGTTAATTTCTCTTCACTAGCCGCACTTTGGTAGATCTTGAAGTAGAATATATCTCAGGGAGTGGAGGACCATCCATCAGAGAAGGAAGCTATGGACTGAAAGTTTACACAAAGCATTTGAGGACACAGTTTCTGCCAGATAAAGGTAATGGAACCAATGAATGCCCCTCAGAATCTCAGGTTTGGAGTTCTGGGGCTGGCAGGAACAGCTGAGTCACTTGATGCATGACTTGGAGGGGTTTATTCTGATCTGGATTCCTCCCTACTGTCCCTGCTTCCTAGATGCATAATGTGAGCCCTTCTGATATAAGAGATAAGGTATGGCTAAGTTGGCTGGGAAAACAAGCTAGACCCTTCAATGACAAGATGCCAAGAAAGCACCAGATGATTCTCAGGATCCTGTATGTGGAACATCTTGTGAGCTCCTAGGAGATGTAGATGACATCACAGAAGACTGGAGGCCATGGGGCACTGTGACTGTGAGTGCCTATGATAGCCACGCTGTGTTTCCCCAGTGAAGTGTGTACTTATCTTTCTTCTTCCACCTTCTTTTTCTCTTTGTTCAGCCTGATTTCACCCTGCAGAGCTAGTTTCTCTCAGACTCATTTACCCCTCACTTTTCAAATAAACTTTTGGCACTGTCTTTGGCTTGTCTAATCCAATTCTTTGTTTGAGGCACGAAAGACCTCATATACTTTTGACTGGCAAGCCAGGGCTGAAGAAACTACCATAAAATACTTCCGCTGTGCAATTGCTGCCTCAGAGCCAGCCAGCGCAGCCTGAAGCCACTCGGAGGGTGAGCCAAAACAAACTTCTTTAAACTGTGGGTTCTAGTTTTGTCCCAGCCCAGAACAAGTAAGTGACACAATACCCTACATCAGCTGCTTTGGGAGAAATACATCCCCTTCTCCCACTTCCACTGTTGGTAGTGGTAATCTTCGTGCAACACAATTATCAACATCAGGAAAAGGCTTATTAGGTTGTGACCTCTTCATATTTTACTTTCTATTTTGGTTTTCTTATCCTTTGCTAATCCAAAATCATCTTTCAGCTCAACATTTTTTTTAGTATAAAAGCCAGCAGTGGCAGACGCAATGTTTAGGTGAACATATAGATCCAGTTAAACTGATAGTTCATCCTTTAGGACAGATTATAGAGAACTCTCTTCTACTCTCTCTCTCTCTCTCTCTCTCTCTCTGTCTCTCTCTCTTCCCCCTCCTCCCCCTTCTCCCTTGTATTAAACTGACTGACACTGTAGGGTGATTTTTCATTGTATGAATGATTCAATTAAATTTTTCAATTGACTTAAAGTATCCTTTCCCTTCTGTGACGATAAAAATCCATATTCAAGTTTTTCAAAAGTAGCTGTGACATATAACTGTTAGACTTGTTTATGCACTATGTAAATGAGAGTTTAATTTGAAGTTCTTACCAGTGCCCCCTGCAGGTGAATCAAAGAGTGGCAGTATATTCTGGAACATCCTGGAAAATTGCAAGTTAGTCTTCTGAGGGAAATTTGCCAAATACTTGTTCAGTGAAAGAGGGAGGATGATCTTACCAGACAGACAAGAAGTCTCTTTATTTATAGATGAAATCAGCATCAGTGACCCACAGAATCAGAAAGGCGCTTTGTAAAATACTACATAGGTTTTCAGAAAGCAACTCAATAACTGATTTTTCTTGATTTTTGTCCCTGCTGAGATGACAATAGGGTAAAATGAGAACCTGAGGCAGCAGAGAAAGAGGAACCCTTCTCCACTATTGGTGGGAATGTAGACTCATACAACCTCTGTGGAGATCAGTGTGGAGATTCCTCAGAAAGCTAGGATTGGAGGTCCCATTTGACCCAGCCATCGCCCTGCTAGATATATACACAAAAGAAGGAAAAGATTCATATCACAGTGACATATGTGCACCCATGTTTATAGTAACTCAGTTTGTTATTGCTAAATCTTGGAAACAACCCAAATGTCCATCAGCTGGTGAGTAGATAGAGAAGATGTGGTTCTTTTATAGAATAGAGTATTATTATGCTATTAAAATTAATAAGATTGAGTCATTCATATTCAAATGGATGTATCTTGAGGACGTCCTCATAAGTGAAATAAATAGGTCATAGATGTGTAAATGTCATATCTTTTCTCTGATGTGAGAAAATGAAGTTGTAAATGAGTTGTAGTGTGTATAGTTGATATTAAGAAATGGAACATATTTAAGAGGAAAAGGGGTCTAGGGGTAAATAATGAAGAAAAAAGAATGTGACAGTAATAAAGAAAAAAAGGAAACAAAGCTTATCATAGGAGATGGGTGCTGCAGGGCAGGGTGAAAGAGGAAAAATGAGAATCAAGTCATGTCATATTCTGGTACAAACTCTCAATGTTGAATGTGATGATGATGTGTATTCATAATATACCAATAAAGATTTACATTTTTTAGAAAAGCAAACCTGGTCTCCTAGAGTTAAGAAATAATATGAATTTGAGAGTCCTTAATATAGATAGCTTATAAAATTGCAAACCATTATATTTCACTCAGTGTCTCCTAAAACTTTTTGCATATAAAGTAGGACAACGTACTGGCCCACACCTTTGGAGGGAAACTCAGACATTTGGAACTTTTTTCCAATCACTCTTGGGAAGTGCACACCCTAATCCTCAAACAGTCTTGATGCTGTATTAAACAGCCCAATTAAGGGCTGGAAGTGCTGCTCAGTAGCAGAGCACACTTAGAAAAAGTGTCTCATTTTACAATATCACAAGTCTAAAAATTCAAGTTAAGTCTTCTCCCTTTTTGCTAACAAGGTGCCAGCGAAGAGGAGACATTTTCTCGTGAGAAGTTTCTAGGGTTCTTCAGAAACCGCATCAGCACTTTGGTCTCTAAGGTGAGTCATTTACTCATTATTGCTGAGCATGTTCCTTACTCCTCTTGCAGTCACTAGGAATCCAGAACTATGGCCGACTTTTCTCTACTAGTCCCTGCGGCTCTGTACTGAGCAGGGCTTTGTGGAAGCTCCTGCCGTCTCTCCCCAGAAGACCACAGGAGTGTAAGCTAATCGTAAAGCAGCTTCCTTTGGCTTTTCTATTAGGATCCAGTCTGTTCTCCTTTTTTTTTTTTTCTTTCAGTATTTCAGAAAGGAGTCAGGTATTCATGTGTTCTTCAAGTGCATCTTCCAGTCATCTTTTTAAAGCCTTTTCTCCTTAGCTAGATAGAAAAAAAAAAATCCTCTCCTCACCCACAACTACCTGAAACTATACATTCTTACAGAGGGAGAAGTTCAAGTTTACAACTCTGTATTTGAAGTACCTTTGTATCTTGGTGCTTCTGTTGCAATTTCCAACTTCATCACATATTTATTACTTCACATATTTATTACTGAATATTTAGAGCTTAAAAGTCAATCATCACTTCCCAAACACAAATTTAACCCCTACCAACATTTGTAATACTTGTTTATTACTTTTCTTTGTGTAAGAGCACATTTAAAAATGTGCTTCTCCCTCCATATCTGGGAGGACTGAACACAGGAGCCCCGAGAGATATGTGAATCCATAGATGCCCAAGTCTTGCATGATCCAGTATTCTCTAAATCATCTCTAGGTGATATATAATATCTAATATAATATGAATGTTGTGTAAATAGTTGTTATTCTGTCTTATTGTTTAGGAAATAAGACCAAGGAAAAAGTTTGAATGTGTTTGGTACAGATGAAATTTTTTCTGAATATTTTTTCAATTGTTGAATCCTTAAAAATGGAACCTGCATCTATGTAGATCTGACTATATATACTTTTAGAAAGTGGGATTATGCTGTACATACTATTTGCACTCTTGTTTCTTAAATGCATTTCAAATAAGCTTCTAAGTCAATAAATGTGTTAGTATGCATTTTATTTTATTTTAATGGTACTGGGGATTTAACTACTCCATTTTTACATGAACATCCATTAATTCAGCAAAATATTTACTATTAAGACACTAGATTGTTTTCCAAAAATTCAGCACATAAACATAAAAACATATACAGGTACAAGTTCTCAATGTTGAATATGATCATAATGTATGTGTAAAATGTACCAATAAAATCAGTTTTTAAAAGTCATGAATGTTTATGTGAGTAAATCTTTGTGTTCATGCTTAAATTAAAATGAATATTTATATAATAATGCATATGAATATAAAATATAAATAGAATAAAATATATAAAGAAATTAGGTGTGCCATCAACAGTACACATAAAGTAAGATATTGCATCATTTGGGAATAACATTTGAGGCTGTAATCACTAATCACCAAAGTTACATTACTATGAATTGAGGGACTAAGAGCAGACTTTAGTTAAACATTCTAGAGAGAGCAGTCAAAGTCCAGAAAGTGGGCTCTAGTGTATTGACAGCAAATTCCACCCATTTTTATACTTTTTCCTGAAGTTGAATCTGTACATACCTCCCTGCAAAGGTCACCAGATACTGTTAATCCTACACCAGGAATATTCTTAAATCCAGCCCCTGTTCTCCATCCCCATCACTGTTCCTTTAACTCATCCTCCTCACTCTGCACCTCAGTTTCTAGAGCCATCTCTCCAACCTGCCTTTCCTTTCATCTACACTAACTCCAGAACACACTCCCGAAGTGCGCAGACTATTCCAGCTTTCTTCCTTGACTTAAGTCTTCACAGGTTTCAGATGGCTAATGGGTAAATCCCGATACCTTGCTCAGTGGTTCCAGCCTTTGAGAAGCCATGTCTTCCTTGCCTCCAGTCTTTCTCACCTGACTTCTCAGCTCCAGCCCACACACTGCTCCACCAAGCTCCTACAATGCTCCTAACCACTGTTCATTTTCTAATGCTTCTTCATGTATATCCTCTTCCTCTTCCCAGAGTCTCAGCTTTGGCTTTCATTCATCTTTTGAATGAGTCTTTGCTGTATTCCCTTTCCCCCAATGTCCAGGTAGAACCCATTGTTATCTCCTCTGGCAAATTAGAGTTGAAGTTTCTTAGTCCCCTACTTAGCTTTATCACATTGTATTTCTTTTTCTCAGTTTGTGTGCACATCTGTCATTCCCATTAGACAGAGCTGCTTACCTACAGGGACTTGGTTCCCTTTTTACCTGGTTTCATTAGATGGGTAGATTAGATTTAATAACCTGAAATGGCCATTTGGTTATCTTTCTAATACTAACAAAATACATCTCAACACACACAAATTCAACATAGAAAATAAATATTCTTTTCCTCCAACTTTCTATAGTTCAAAATATGAAGCAAACACAGAGGAAAGATAAAGCTTCAAATCCAACTCAGAGCTTCAGAATGCTGTTCTGTGCCCTGGTTTACTAGATGATGGCAATTTCAACTTGAGACCAACAGGTATAACACAGAGCTGCACAGATGTTGAATTTAAAGCTAAAATCTGAAGATTTCAATGTATATTTCTCCTCCCATGGGCTGGTAATATCATATAAGATACATGATATGCCGTGGGAGACAGTGTAAGAGGACGTAGCCAGAACTCTCGTGGCAGGCTCTAATCCCCTGTGAGTTCCACAGGAAAAGGATTTTAAAAACCCAACAAAGTAAGAACCTTGAGAAAAAGGCTGAGCCTGGGCTTGACTCTCGTTACTCTGAGCAGCAGCAGCAGAGGGGCAAATGCTGCAGCAGCAGAAGGGGAACCAATACTCTGACCTCGCTGCACCTTTATTTGGTACTAGGCCTTCACACCTGTAATCCTAGCATGCATAAAACAGGAGATTATCCACAATAATCCCTGCAGTTGAAGATCCAGTACAGCAAGGCAGACATCCTTAAATCCTAGTAAGCAAATCCCATTAAATAAGTCTTAAGGTCAATAATCCTCGTGCAGTAATCCTTATAGTTTAAGATCCCATGAGTAGGGCAGATGTCCACAATAATCCTAGAAGTTGATCATGCAGTTCCTGACATTTCTCCCTTTCTTTTTAGTGCATGTAAGTGTATTTTGAGGAAAAGTAAGTATGCCTAAAAAATGATTTGTAATTAAAAATAATAATAAAACCTTGTAATAAAATGCTCTATAACTAATGATAAATAAAAACAATTTTCCTCAAACTTTTCTACTGATTGTTTAAGACCAAGTTATGGTGAGACCTATATTAAATAGTTAATGTCTTATTATATAACAAGGTCAAACAAGTCTCCTCAGGTAGTATTTTGGAACCGTGCAGAGTATCTCAGCTCTTCTGTCAGTGTCAGCTATCAAGCAGCTGTTTGAATCAAAAGGTGAATGCCATGCAGCTACTGTTCATAAGTTCTGACTTTCTACAAGTCAGAAATGTGACAAATTATGCAGTTTGGTACCAAAAGCATCTTTCACAATCATATAGAATTTTATAAACATGTCACAATATATTTATAATTTATATAAATATTTCACTATAACATTCTTAGATTTAATATCTTTGATGATAACCAATGCAACCAATTTGCAATAACATTAGGGAAATATTTGTTGGGGTGTGTCTCCCATAAGGTTGTGAAAATATTGGTAGGCCCATTAGTGAATGGAGACCTGAATATTTGTTCTGGGCAGCTGCCCCTCTGTTCACCAAGGGGAGTTCCATTTAGCAGTCTCCCCAACTCCAAGGGTTTTTATTCATACAGCAATTAAGGAAAACTACACACTATTTTTGTAAAATAAACTTTAATATGACTTTGATCAGTTAACATGCAAAAGCAAACATACCCTTCTTTCCAACAATGTTCATCTGTAAGTCAACCGAACCATAGGTAGATATCCTCAAAAAATTTTTCAAAAGATGAAAATGAAAAGAAAAAGAGAAACATTATTTTGAGCTCAAACAAAACAGACAAATCATATGATTGGACAAAGACACAAACATATAAGACAATCTATACAATTAGAGTGCACTCAAATATGTTGGCCGGGAGTTAGCTCAGTGGTTCCGGCGCCTGTCTTGCAAGCACAAGGGCCCGGGTTCGATTCCCTGGTAACCACATAACAATACTGGGTGTGGAGACTCACGCCCAGCAGCAACCAGTACCACCTACCACAGTGCCGGGCGTGGTGGCTCATGCCTGTAATCCCAGCACTCGGGAGGCAGAGGCAGGAGGATTGCTATGATGTGAGTTTGAGGCTGAGCTCAGGCCCAGCCTGAACCACAAAGCGAGACCCTGTCTCAAAAAACCTAAAAAAAAAAAAAAAAAAAAAAATGTTGGGCCAAACTGAACCACAATATTTTCCATATATTCTTTAGGCTTTTACTGTACTCAAGACTGGTCAATTAACAGAGATTGTAGTCAATTCCCAGAGATTTCTTACAGTTAAAACCATGAGGAATAAGGATACCTTACGCTGCCCAAAAAGGAAAAAAAAAAATTTTGTTGAACTCCTGAACCTATGCTTGTTCTCCCTCTGGGGGCGATGTCTTGGTCCTGGGCCTCGTCTTATATTTGTTGGTCATCACAGGTGAGGTGAGTTGCTCAGGTGTGTGACTCATCATTCTCACCAGGGGTGCTATCCTCTGTTCTCAGAGATGCTGGTGGTTCCACCAGCATAACCATGGTTGCACATTCCAAAAGGTTTTTTTTGGAAATATCTTAGGTGAGATAAACTTCTTCTTGACAATATGTCTGAAATACAAGTCTAGATAAGCACTTCTGGGCTCCACGCAATACTGCTGCAGCTCAAGTAAACATCATTTTTGAAGTGTAGACTAAATGGTAGATTTAAATTAGAATAAAAAGACAGAAAACAGCATATGAAACACTTCATTACCTTTAACATTTTGTTGCAGCCTAGGGTAGAGGCACATATTAAAATAACAAGATTGAAAAGTGGCTGGAGAATAGCACTTCTCAGTTGACATTTTTAAAGGGGCTTATTAATGCAAAATCCCTGAGGCTTTCATCATGCACACACAGAAACTAGAATCTCTAAGTCATAGATAGACAGGAAGGGAAGCCTTCTTTAATAGAAGAGGGTACAAAGAGGCTGCAACATCTGTGCTTTGAGCATCCCTTCATCAACCTCTTACCATCACTCCCTTCTCAAAATCAGACTCAAGAATTGTGGTTTCATTTCTTAATTCAAATGCTCTCAGTTGCCATGTTTCCTCCTGGGAGAGTCACAGGCTTACTGGGCAGTGGTGTCTGTCCCGCTGCTAATGGAGTTAAATAGTGCTATATTACCATTCCCCTGGGTGGGAGCTGAGCTGATCTGAGTTCAGACAGAGTGTGAGGAACTCTTCACACAGGGATCAGTCCATATACCTTCTTTTCAACACCAGCAGGAACCAACAATCTCTGTTATCTAAGAGAATTACATCTAATACCCAGGAATAAGATGTAAGACTGCCTTCCACCATAATTTCTGTTGGTTCTACATTCTAGAAGGTTGTTCCCTGCCTTTTCCATGTTTCACCTCAACCTCCTGTTAAACACCGTAATGTACTCATAGTCTCTACTGTACATGTTCAAAGTCAAGCCCTCCTTTGTGCCTAACTCCTTGGATCTCCAGGCAATACGCCACTGGACCAGAGTTGTCAAGAACCTTTATTTTTATAGAGTGCATCTTAAACAGTCTACAATTTAGACTCTCATTTATTCTGAAAAACTAGAAAGTATCCCTCTTTTATCCATCCTCCCAATTCATTTTAACCACATTCTCTGGGCATTTGAATGTTTCAAAATGGTGGCACATAACTAGTCTTTGAGAAATCCATAGTGACAGCCTGAGTCCTTCCTAGCACCACTCATACCACCCCAAACTAAGCCTTTCCATGTTGACTCGATGTAAAACAGAGAACTAAGAAGAGAACTTTTTCAGATACTCTCTCACAAGCAAGAACATCTCACCATAGTTAAAATACAAGTCTATACTTCAGAGAGGCCAGATAAGATGGTGGCGATGCTTTCTGTGGAATCCTTATCATGTTCATACAACTGGAACACATTTTTCATGCTTCTGCCTTTGAGAGCACTCCCGGGTCTTTGCTGCTCAGTAAATCAAACATCACCATGGCTAAAATCATCCTCATGTCCCTCGTGTCCCTGACTATACTTTCAGAACCAAGGAACCATAAAACTGAATGGTAAGCTGGGGATCATCCCATAAAACTTTTCATACACCTATCCCTGATGTTTTACAAAAAGGGAAACTGAGAAGAAAAAAGGGACTTGTCTAAGATAGAAGAGGAGCCGTTATTTATTGGCGTTTAGAAGCCTTGTCCACTAGCTGACTGCTTGTTGTGTTTTTATTTTATTAGGACATGTCTGCAGTCCATGCTGATTACATTCCTTGTGGGGAGTGGCCACATGTACAAAACACATCTTAATTCTTTTTTCTTGGTCTTCTCTTTCTGTCCTTCCTCACTCACAACTGCTCTCTTCACCATTCCTTCAACACTGCTACTTAAAGATAACCTTAGAGGGGAGCTGTCCCACGGAGGCAGAAACGGGATGCCCACCATAGTACTCTGCTCTTAGTAATCATTAATAAATAATACTTCAAATGGCTCAGATTTCCTGGAAAAAGAAGGCCCAATTCAGTGATTTTGTTTATATACTTGTTTGTTTTTATTCCATTTTATGTATTCTGTTTATCTGTTCTGTTTTCCTTTTCTTCCCCAAGAACTGGTTCTTTTCTGCCTAAACCTGGAAGGATGCTCTGATGGTATCATATGCCAGCACCCACCACCAACTAGCTGTATGCACAACTAAATCTGATTATAATTTCAATATTCAGGAAATGTGCTGATTTATATTATCTCATTTGATCTTCACCTAATTCTGTATTCATATTACAGCTAATATTAATGTGTATTCGCATAGTATGAAGTTTTAGAGCTGATTATTAACATCTTAACAATCAATGGTCTTCTTAAGTTTCTACTGTCCAAATTAAGAAACTTAAGCTTTGTGATTTCCTCATGGGCTTCTGCAAGTAGTCAACAAGTAGTGTACAACCCCAGCTCGGTGCCTTTTTCTATTGTTATAACATCTGCACTTTTACAACTTCAGGATCTGGAAGCTGTGACTGAGAACAATGTTATTTCAGTGCCCAAGTATCCACACTCCCAGAAAAGATAAAATTGATGGGAGATTAAATCTTTACAAAAATACCTCTAATTATCATATAAAACCACTAAGGAACATTAAATACATTTAAAATCAAATGATCACAAACAAAAAGTGCTATCAACATATAGATAATTATAGACCGAGTTCATTGAGTTTGTGCTTCTGGGAAAGCCAAGACCTAGAGCTGCAATCTAAAAGAAATTGTAAAAGAAATCAATAGAGGTGGAGAGAGATAAATCATCCAGATAGGTGAAGCACTAACAACATCGTCTAGAGACCATCCTCTGAGAATAAGAAAGAGAACACAGAGTATTGGGGACAGCATATTTTTTCAGAAAGAATAATAAGCACAGGCTCTCTGGTTTCAGTTAGGTATCAACTCAACTGATACACAGTTTTCCATAAAATCAAATCTAAAACAAAGGCCCCTGTAGAGAGATGTAGTGGTAAATATCTAAAACCAAGTCTCTGGGGCAGTGGGGCGGACATATGTATATATGTGCCTATGTTTAGTATAAACTGTACCCATAAAAGATGTATAGTTCATAGGTTACAAATAATAACACACAGCATTCCTCAAAATAAATTATTTATAACCAATTATTTCTTGCAGATTAGTTTTTTGGCTTTCATTCATTCCTGCATCTCTAGCCAATCTGAAGTTGCAACGGAACAAGTGCGGTTCAGACTGAGCAGTGTCAGCTTGGAGAGAAGTGCTGTCACAGGGCCTCATGTAGAATTTCTACTACACAGGAGTGACAGTCACCAGCACAGCAAGAACAGAGAAAGCAGCAGCATGCGGTTAAATGAAGAAGTGTGGGCCTTTGAGTGTGCATTACCTTTATTTCTAATGTGATTTACTTGAGTTGTTTATATAATTTAACTTTTAACAACGGCT
The DNA here is from genome assembly GCA_004026965.1 of Petromus typicus. Lineage (NCBI taxonomy): Eukaryota > Metazoa > Chordata > Mammalia > Rodentia > Petromuridae > Petromus > Petromus typicus. The sequence goes on from PVIR01006562.1 coordinate 59,562, forward strand.
TTGTTTAACAACTGACTTGCAAAATTCTCTTAGACGTAATTACCAGTTTTCATAAGCTGGCTCAAGCACTTCACCGCTCCACATGTCCCTTGTCATTCTCTGTTCTCTTTCTCTGTTTTATTTTTCTAATTGGCTCTAATCATAATCAAGAATCGTGAATTTATATGCTTACTGCTCAATCCCATATCAGAGCAAAAGCTTGATGAGAGATTGGTGTGTTTTTATCTCATTACTGCTCTGGAGTTGGCACAGGTAGACAGAGGGATGAGGAGCCCAGGTTTAGCTGAGTGAACACTGGGCAGATAAAATTAAGTAAAGGCGATCCTGCCGCTGTGGGCTCGCTGGACCCTCAGACAGAGATCAGAGTGTGGTAGCTCACTGAGAAGGTTCTTCATTCTCAACAACTGTGAAGAAAGAAGAAAGAAGAGGGGCTCATAGAGAAAGAAGCCAAGCTGTGATTTGGTCCTAACCATGGCTTCTCCCCACCCGTCAGGGGCTCTGGAGCTGAAAGAGCCCACTGGAGTTTCAGATGATGACTCTGTATCTTCATATCCTTGTTAGCTATGAGCTGTCCCCACAGAGGGAGTTCCTGGATGGGACCGTTCTCTCTCACTGAGAATATCCCTGCAGGGGGCGATAGCTGAGGAGACGCGCTCCACAGCTGGGAATAGGACCATTGCAGGGTTAGATGCAAGGCAGAGTGCTGCTGCCAGCAGGAAGCTGGAGTGCAATTAAGAAGAGAAGAGTGGAGCCGGTCCCAGGACTCATAGGCACGGAGCACATCTGGTGAGAACTGGGAGAAAGGCAGCAGCTTGGAAGCCTTTCAGGTTCCCAGGACTTGTTCCAGGATTGTTGGATTTGGGTATCAGGAAGTAACCATAGAACAAAAGGAGATCAACACTGCTGTCACCCTGAACATGCTCGGTCTCATCCATAGAATGAGAGGAGAAATATGCTGCCTGCCTCCCTAATTTACCTTGGGGCCTCAGCTAGTAAGGATCCTGCTAAGGTTTTTACAAAGTGCAGGCCATTCAAAAATATTCATTGGATACCTATTAAATGTCAGAGTCTATTTTATGTTCTAGAAATAAAAGGCCAAATGAAAAAGACAGGTTTTTTCCATAACAGAGCTTATATTCATTAGGTTCTTAATGTGACAGTACATTAAAATCACCTTCAGAGTTACTTTAAAACTCTGGAGATTCTGAATCAGTTGGTATCAAAGAAATCCATTGTATCTGTATTTCCTAATTGACTTTAATGTATAGTCAAGATTGAAAACCACTGCCTTGAATGTAAAGATAACACCCAGATACATACAATTAATGCTTCCAAGAAAGTGTACACTAGATACCAAGAAATAATATCTAAACCACAAAAAATATTTGATAAAAATATTGATCAAAAAAATATTTCATTTATCCTTTGTACCTGTCTGAATCAAGACTCATGACCAAATTAAGTCCCGGTCTTATCCCTGGAATAGATGTTAACTCACTTTGCTGACAGGTTGGAGGGACCAGCTGTGCACCCCGGTTACTGATGGCATAACCAGACACGCTCTGCATACATCCACAAACCTCACGGCAACCCAAACATGTTCTAAATCCCTTCGGCTGAGAGCTGGCAGCCCCATGCTTTTAGTTCCTGATACTGTCCACAATAAGTTGGGCTTTCTCTGCAAATTCCTGACTTCGGTGCCCAGACACAGCATTTAATTAGTGTTTCAATTATCATTTAAATGTTTGCACATCAAGTTCAATAAAGATCAGCCAGATGAATTTTGGGACAAGTGGTTCTAGCATCAATGATTTCCCCAGAGATAGCTTATTTGAAGGTTAACAATGCAAGCAGAGGGCCTCTAAAAGTTGTTAATTGCTATAAATACTTTTTCAGCTGCAGAAATCAGCACTGTGAACAAGTGACTAGTGCCTTTGATCTTAATGAACTAAGATGTTTTTCATGCACCACAGCAGCTGGTTGGGCACTAAGCTGCAGTTACCAAGAGCACAGAGGTCATCTCCTTCTGAACAGTCATTCCTACTGCTGAATTGTAATTACTCTTCATATAATTAGTCATCCCCAAGAACAGCTTCATTGCCTGAAATGTATTTTTAAACAAAGCCTGTAAATAATACATTTTGAATGGAAATATTACACAGTGAGGAAGCCAACTTTATATCTTTCTCTCAAGATTAGAGGGAATTTCTGATTAAGTTGGTAATAGTGCCTTTCTATCATTGGACAGTTCTATAGTACACAATCAAAAGAAAATTGGAATAGAAGGTTGGAAAGGAGAGAGAGAAAGAAAATTTAAATAGCATAACTACCAACAGCGGTACACCAGCACTACTATGGTTTTAAGTAATATAAAGATTAACTCTGTGTTAGGGCCTTGATAGCATCTTTAGTTTTCCTACCTACAGGTCTTAACAGGTTTTTTTGCTTTATTTTCAACTCACATTCACCATGAGGGAGATGTGTTTAACAACCCACATTTCTCCAAATGAGAAGAGACTATTTCAAAAAGCTGAAGACTCCAGAACTAAAACAGATTACCTACAGATTTCTTAAAGTGGAATTACTTGTGTTTTTGTGCAGCTTTGTGGATTATCTTCTGGGTATCAAATTATTAAGGGAAAAAGAAAATACTGTAGTAATATGTTTCACTCCTTCAAGAATAATTTTTCCAAGATGAAGATCTACCATTCTATTTCCAAGGCATATCCAAGGTTTATCAACATGCCATGTGTTAGAGCTCTTTCCAGGGTTCTCCTAGGGTTCAGTAGCTGCTGGGTTCTGCCCTCATAATAACTGGCCTGTGCCCTCATGCTGATGTTTCTCAGGCCAGGGATTTCACACCCTCCATCTTTTGCGCTGTACCAACTTTTCCTACTCCATTTTTGAGAAAAAAGAGTTGTAGTTGAAACTGTCAAGGCTGATTTCCTGCTTTATAGATCACTGAGGCTCAGGTGGTCTATGCAGGCAGAGAAGATGTCCAGACCTAGACTCCACGTGTTGGCTTAGACACCTGACTGGCAAAAACATGGGCAAGCTCCTTAGCTCCCCTTAGTCGCAGCTTTCCTACCTGCTAAGACATGAGTGAAAACAGTACTCTTCAGGGGATGCAGCAGTGACCTGAGGTTGTGTGTGAGAAGCTCTTAATCCAGTGTCTGACGTAGAAGCCACCAGATTAGTGCTAACCTTTATAATTAGAGTAGAACTAAAGACTGGTTCCAATCCAAGAGTTTTTCTTTCTTTGCTATACTGAACAACTTTTTCAATTGTAGAGTCTACCATCAAATTCTAGGATTTCTTGTTCTAGAAAGAAATGTATTTCTTTACGTCTGCATTTAAGGTGGATGCAAAACTCCCTTGAAAAAGTAAGTTAAGATATGTTTACTCTTTTTTTGAGACAGGGTCTCACTTTTTGTAGTTCAGGCTGGCCCTGAGCCCAGCCTTGAACTCACAACAATCATCTTGCCTCTGCCTCCCTATTGCTGGGATTAGAGGCATGAGCCACCACACCTGGCATTGTGGTATGTGGTTCTGTTTTCCTTTGGGTGTGTCTCGACACCCAGTATTGTATGTGGTTCCTGGGGATGGAACCCGGGCCGTGCACTTGCAAGGCAGGTGCTGGAACCACTGAGCTAAATCCCCGGCCCTGTTGTTTCCTTTAATGTGGTTCCTCCACAATGTCTTAGCAAAAACAAAGCAAATCGTGGTGCTACATTGAGGAAATTTTCCTAATGTAACTTCTTGCCTATTTCCTTCTTAACCACACAGCCACAGTTCATACTTCTGCCTTTGAAACTATATATTTCATATGCTGACTGTCTTTTTTGAAAAGACAGCTGGCCTAAGATGCAGCAAGATTCTATAAGGTAAAGCACGGAGGTCATTCTACCTCCTTTTGAAAAAGTGACATTGTTTTTCCAGAAGGTTATTCTGAGTATTGTTCATTTAGAAAATTCACCAACACCTTCATAATAGAGAGAATAAAACAAAACACTAAGCCTACCATTAACCTTGATTATGTTGTCAGAAAGAATGGCTCCATCAAGCATGGAAAATGGTTAAGGTGGAACATTTTCCATTTTTGACCCTTCGCTCATTCAAAATGAATTTACCTGTTTGATCTGTGTGTCTGTGAGTGACCGTGACTATTTGCCACCTCTGAATCCCCGATCAGTGTTGTGGTAGAAAGGCAGTTCAAAGACCATCCGCCAGCTCAGCTGTCACAAATACTTGCCTAAAAACGCAGCAGTTTTGTGACTACACAAAACATCAAGGGAACCTGCTCAGATACGAAGACAAAAATGAAAACTGGCAGCACCATTGTGGGTGCTCAGAGGCAAAGAAATGTTCTTAGGAAATTGTATTTCCCATTCTGTTGACATAGAGGGAAAAAGAAATAGGATCGAAGTCAAACAGAGCCACTAAGACCCTTATATCTCAGAGTCTACCTGGTCCCCCAATTGAATATTTCCCCCTTCATATTATATCTTTTGAGTTGGATTTATAAATAAAATAAACTTTCTTGGCCACATTAGAATAGATGTAGGCTCTTCCACCCTGGACTTCTCACTTTTGCTCAGCTTCTGGACATTTGTCACATTTTGGGGATTTCTTAGTCCACATTTCTCAGACCTGTGGAATGTTCCTGTCACTCACTTCTGACCATTAGAGGTATGCTTGTCTTCCATCCACATACGACACTCTGTTTCAACCGGCTCTTTCAGTGGGAAACTTCACTCTCATTAGTTTATCACTTCACTGTCTTATCAATGCATTTTTCTGCCTAAAAATTATTCACATTTTCCCACCCTCACTCTTAGCCACTTCATCCCTACCCCTCCTCTCTTAATGTTTCTTTCCTTCTATAGCAGTGTTCATCGGTACAGCCTGTCTCCTGAGATAGTATGAAACATATATCAGTGGCTTAATAAGGGAAGCACAGCAGTAGAGTCCAAAGCTTTTTCTGCTCCCAGAAATATTTTAAATATATGAACATCTAAAATTTATATGTAAAAACCTACTCATAAATGCATGGCTAATGTACCTGAAAAGGTGGAAGTGTCCTGACAGGTCAGAATTTTGAATTCTCAAATCCAGTCATAAGTCATCAAACTTTTCCATTTGGAAAAAAACAAGCATTTATTCTTTTCCAAATCCAATAGCTAGAACTTGGGTATTTATTTATATATGATTCCCAGGACTGAACGTGGGATCTTGTACTTGTGAAGTCCAGGAACCACTGGGATAAATCTCCAGCAGAACTTGGGCTTTTTAGATCACCATGAGACCACCTGCATGCTAGACATCTTGAGGGCTTAGTTGAGGGACAGTCACATAAAGCCAGTCGCTGGAAGCATTTCCAGTTAAACTAGATGAAAAACAAAAAGGCTATTCTCTATTTTGGCTTTGGTACTGTGAATAGGAGGAAAAAAGAACAAATGATTCCCTTGAAATTTTAACTACTATTCTATCTTCACCTACATTTATAGCTACATTTTTCAAATAATTTTTCAAAAATTGCAAAACCTCAAGAAACACACTAAGTATTTATTTTAAAATAGGCATGGGTAGACTGTGACCTATAAACCAAATCCAGTCTACCTATTTATGCACTGCCTGCAAAGTAAAGTGGTTCTCATTGGTTTGAATATGTGAAAAGATTTTAAAAGACATACTTTGTGACATATAAAATTACATGAAATTCAAATTGCACTGTCAAAGTATAGATTATGTGTGGATTCTGTCACACTGCCTGGCAGGGCTGAGCAATTGCAAGAAAGACTGTATAACTCCAAA
>PVIR01006563.1:0-52447 GCA_004026965.1 Petromus typicus
CATCAGTATCAGCCACCATAGCTGAGTTAGACAATCCTATAGGTCTTGGATGATAATTTGTCAAGTCAGCCTGGGTGTGAGTCAGCTCTCTTGTTGCCGGACACAGTGCACAACATCCCCAAGTTAAAAGAGGAAACTTTCCCTTGGCGTCCGTTTCTAGGGGACCCAGCCCTCAGTCAGATGCCTTACAAGCAGACATGATGGTGGAAGGACACGGTGAACAAAGGTGCTTAGTCGTGACACCCAGGAAGCTGAATAGGAGGACAGGGACAGGAAGGAAGGGGCAAGGAGCCACACGTATCACCAAGGGAAGGAGCCAGGCCACCGTGATAGACCCAGACAAACCCTGACGTGCTGTCTACACTCATCTGCATGCCTCCCTGTCGTGGCTGATGGCCCAACCAGCCACGGGGATGCCCAGTCCCCTGATGAGGGAACAGCCGGAGATGAAAGAGTAATACACAAAGAACAAGGAATAGAGAGTAACGAACAATGGTTTGTTTATTACTTAGGGGGCCAGGAGTTGATCTCTTGATCTCTCCTGGCTAAAGTCACTTAATCCTTGCTCTGTCTTGGCTACAACCACAAGCTCTGGCTTAGCCAGTATTTACAACTATGCAGCACAGAAATGGAGTGTCAAGGCAGGTGTAGGGAAGAACAGAAATAATGCACTAATGATCCAGGGGTAAGGAGTGAGTGACTGTGATAACTTGTGAAGGACAGGTCACAGTTTAAAGACACCTGTGTTATCTTGCAGGTCAGAGCTAATGAGCCACCTGCATTATCAAGCTACCATTCAATCCTGAAGAGCCATAACTCCTCAGCTGCAAGTTTTCTTTGCTGTATAGATATCACAACCTAATCAATGGTTGAAACCTCATTTGTGACCATTGGCTTGAAGAAGTCTGTCTGTGAACACCAGCAGACAGGTCAATTAGCAATGCACACTTGGGTCTCAGAGAGTCTTGCGACCTTAATCTGACCTTAGTCAAATCAGTAATATCTAAATCCTTCCCAGTTCCATTTCAGGCTGGTCTCTTGAACCTTCCAAGCCAATCAGATAGACAAATCAGACTTATTTATTTTTCAGTTTGAATACACTGAATTGTTAATGTCTAGAAAATGTGGTTACCCAGTGAAGACATACTGATTTCAGGGAAAGAGACTTCTGTACAGAATAAGTACTAAATATTGCAAAATTATCACCACTTCTAATTCTCCTTTATGAGCTTTGCTTTATAAGCATGCCACATGTACCATTGTTTGATTAATTTTTAAATATTAAGGTAGCTTACCAATCAACTTTTATAAATTCATTCAGAAATAAAATGTATCTCACAATGTTAAGTGAAAGACTGTCATTTGATAAATAATAATATTCATGCAAAACCTAGAATACTAAAATTAAATATATTTGTACACTGCCCAAAATATCAAATACACTATAAAATGGTATGGAGTCATTTTCTAAATTATACGCTGAATGAAGACACCTGAAAACTTTTGGAGAACTTTACAAAAGCTGACCATGGAGGAAGATTGTTGTGAGAGCCAATCTTCATTTGCTCAGAGTGTGCCCGAAGTGTCGTGGGGAAGACCGTGAGGAGAGTGGTGCACTTTGGGAAGGATGGTCATGCAGAGGACTTGGCTTGGGTTGGGGACCATTTTTCAAGGAGTGTCTACATGATTTCTGGAAGAAGACCCCTCAGAGGTCTCATGGCTTCAAAGGATTTTCCAAGAACAAAGAAACTGCAAAGAAAACAAGTTTGTAGTTGAGATGATGAAGGGCTTTAAGCGGGGTGTGCAGGAGAAGCCGGGGAGGGGGGTTCTTGGCAACTGACGGAGGCAAAGCCGTGGGAGCAGAGACACACGGCTGAGCAGGTGCAGGAGGCGAGGAGGCTGCGGGGAGATGAAAGGCCTCTCCCACAGAGTCCACAGTGGCGGGTGTCGCAGAAGCGTTCGTGAGCCGCAGCAAACATTTTAAGGTTTGAAAACATGGACCATATCCTTAAAGATTATCAATATTACAGAGGAAAGTTTATGGCACATTAGCTCCCAACAAAGACATCTACTATATTAAAGAAGTGGACCAGGTGAACCTCCATGAACTTGGTCCTGACAAAATGATCTCACACAGTGCCTCAGGGAGAGCTCTTCAGAGACGCCAGATGGGGCTGTCGTGGAAGGCAGCTCTGTGCACCGTGCTCCATTCGAAGCATGCCCAGTGGAAAAGATCCGGGCAGAAGACCTTGACATCATCAGCCCTGGCCTGCGTAGGCTGAGGCTGTGTCTGTTTGGCAACAAAAGAAGCTCTGTAACATGATCTCATGTGGTCCTCATAACAACCTCACTACACAAGACGGGGATCAAATTTATTTCACTGAACGCAGTCATTCTGGAAAATCAAAGAGCTTTTCCCCAATTCATTGTTGGTTCTTTGGACAACAATTCAAATAAAGAGAATTTGCCCAAGTTTGATCCCCAGTACCACACACACACACACACACACACACACACACACACACAAATAAAAAGAATTTGTCCAAGTTCAGTCCCCAGTACCACACACACACACATATATACACAAACACACACACACGCACACACACACACAATCAAATGAAGGGAATTCTATTAAGAAGAAAAAAATTAACATAGTATTCCTTCAACCCAATACTTCCTTCTAAAAAGCTAAAACCTATTCTTAGTTTTAAATCACACAAAAATGGTACTCTGTCTTTATTTTGTGTAAGTGATGTATTTAAAATTTCTCTAATGAGCTCTCAGGATTGTCAAGGGCCAGAGTGTAGCGTGTTCTAATAAGACTCAATGATGCCTCCGCATTCTTGCCTTTTCTCTGTGCCTCTTTCTTCTTAGCTTTGAAATACTGAAAACATAATTCTGAATGATACAGTGATAGTGATGCTCACTTCAACCTTCTCACCTGCACAGATCTCCTCACCACACTGGTGTAACGTGTCTCCCTCATGGCCGAAACGCCTCAGTTGCAAGAGGAACACAGCCCTTATGCGTTCAGGTGGGTCTGTGGCAGTCTGCGTGGTGTCAAGTGACCTACAGAGGTGAAGGCAGAAGACAGGTTGGCTGGGCTGGAGTTCAGCATGGCCAGTGTTACCGTGACTCTGCCCTCGGCCAAACCAGGGCTGCCTGCCTCCTCAGTCAATCTACAGTGATCCGCCTCTGTGCATGCTTCAACCAGTCCATGATCGACTCCACTTGTATGTTTACGACTTCTACCATTTACTATATAAGTGACTGTATTTTGCATTAAAGATGGAACAGTTCTGAAAATGTTGCTCTGAGTCTGCATGGTGACTCTGCGCACTCATCCTACTGGTCCGAGTCTCCTTCTCCCCAAAGAAAACATCACACAGAGGGGGCTCAGTTATTCTGGAAACTTTAATGATATAAACTGTACAATTGTACAGTTATATCAGCACTTAATCTTTTAATGTTATCAACATTTTGCTAGCTAACTTATTTCTTTATTCTCCATTCTGGGAAATTAAAGCAAAAGGTTAAACCCAAATCTTGATATCTGAACATAACTAGGTGAATCCCTAATAAATTCCTCAAGATACAACTTTATTTAAAAATACTTTTAAATGTTTGTGGATGCAATTATTAAATTTTATTACTTTTCAAAGATCTCAATCAAATTTGATTATTTTTTAAAAACATCTCAACTTCTTTCCTTTCTATCTTTTTTCTTCCTTCCTTTCTTTTCCCTTCTTCCTTTTGCCCCTCCTTCCTTCCATTCTTTTCTTACTTATTTTCCTTTCTTTCCAGCAGGGCAAGAAAACATCATATTCCAGCCCTCGTTACAGAAATAGCTTTGGCTCCTTCTATATATACTTTGCCGCCTCCCTCCTGCCTCGGGACGGCACAGGCAGAGCGTCCTCACAAAACCCAAGCCTGCTCCCTGGCCTTCTCGAACTTCTCAGCCTGCAGAACTGTTTGTCAAAGAGATCTCTGCTCATCACAAATTTCCATTCTCAGCTATTCTGTGATGGTGACGTAAAATACACTGAAAGTAGGTGCTCTGACAAAAATCAAAGATATACACTGAGTTATTTAAAAGACAGAATAGCATCATCTCACAGCTCCGGGGCTGGAAGCCCCAGCCAGAGATGTGACCAACAATGGTGGTGAATGTGAAGTACTGTATTATAATTAAAGACTCATCTCAAAATGTCCCCCTTTCCTTGAAGACACATCCCACCTTTCTTGTCCTTTTCTGAAGCAGTTTTGAAGGTCTTTCTTCTGGGTATCTTATTTCTCCTGTTAGGGCTGCATGTCCTGAATCTCTTGTTTCCTTTTCCTGGTCACTTTGACTTTTGGAAGAGTCAGAAATCTCGGGGTCACAGACTGGTGACTGAGGTGCACGATCACTGTCATGATTACACAAATCTACCTTGTTGATCGCACTGAGCAGCAGCATTCGATGTTTCATGCCTCACCTTCTGAGGACGCTCAAGAAAGAGGACTTCAGATTTGCTTCAGGAAGTGCTGAGAGTGACGGGATAAGTGTGCTGGAAGCGACGGAGCATTGTGAGAGGAACTCGCCAGGATGTCTCTTACACGGGAACTTTTCACTTAAGCACACAGTCCCCATTGTACAGTGGCCGCCTCTCCGAGCTCTGTGGTCCGTCGCAGTCTGGCGCCCAGGCTTGAGAAGCCTCGTCTTCACACGCGGTCATGCTCCCCACGTCCAGTTCATCAGGTGGTTCCTTCACGAGGACACCAGCTCGTCTCCGACTGCAGGGACCCAGTTTCCAACGGAGTTCTCTGTGGTCCTGGTGGTTACGGTCTCACTATATGAATTTTGGCAAAACACAATTCACCCTATAATAGGGAACTGGTACAATGAAACTTTGATAAGATAGAGCCTAAATTACAAATAGAAAAGAGGAAAGCATCAACATTAATATTTGAATGTATGAATTTATACGAAAATTAAATGAATATAAAAATTTAGCTTTAAAAATTGTCATATACTTGTCTAATGCCTTCATTGTGAATTCCATGAATAAGAAAATATTTTTATTGCTAGTATATAAAGGAATTAAAGTCCAAACCTTATCGTGATCAAGTAGAACTTTAGTTGGATAAAATAATTTTCTTACAGGAAAGCTTTATTTTAAAGTTTCTTAAAAATCTAATTTCATCAAGTTAGCAATCACAAACTGAGCTGCTATAAACATGGGCACACATATGTCGCTGTGATATGAATCTTTTTTTGTGTGTGTGTGTATACCTAGCAGAGCAATGGCTGGGTCAAATGAGACCTCCAATCCTAGCTTTTTTTTTTTTTTTTAGGTTTTTTGAGACAGGGTCTCGCTTTGTGGTTCAGGCTGGCCCTGAGCTCAGCCTCAAACTCACATCACAATCCTCCTTCCTCTGCCTCCCGAGTGCTGGGATTACAGGCGTGAGCTACCACGCCCAGCGCTGTGGTATGTGGTACTGGTTGCTGCTGGGCGTGAGTCTCCACACCCAGTATTGTATATGGTTAACCAGGAACTGAACCCGGGCCTTTGCGCTTACAAGACAGGTGCCGGAATCACTGAGCTAAATCCCCAGTCCCAACCCTAGCTTTTTCAGGAATGTCTACACTGATCTCCACAGAGGTTGTAAGTGAAATAAATAGGTCACACATATGTAAATGTCATATCTTTTCTCTGATATGAGAAAAGGAAGTTATAAATGAGTTGGAGTATGTATAGTTGATATTGTGAAATAGAAAATATTTAAAAGGAAAGAGGGGGTAGGGGAAAATAACAAGGAGGAAAAAATGTGATAGTAGTAAAGAAAAAAGGAAACAAAGATTATATATATGGGGGGCTAGGGGTTGCAGGGTGGGGGGAAAGGGGAAAAATGAGAATCAAGTCATGTCATATTTGGTACAAACTCTCAGTGTTGAATGCAATAATGATGTGTATTCATAATGTACCAATAAATATTTTTTCTAAAAAATCTAATTTCCTCATTGACAGGAATGATAGCAAATCTCCCTTCTGACCTGAGTTTCCCTCGTATACTACATTGAGCATTATATTCAGAGGGCCGGGATTTAGCTCAGGTGGTGCCTTGCCTACCTTGGAAGTGTAAGTACTGCAAATGAATAAATAAATAAATAGAATTATACTCAGGAGTTACAAGCTTGAACAGAAATATTCTATCCATAAGCAGTGCTTTCGGATTCCACAATTCTGACTTGAAGTATCCATTTTTCCTAATCTATACTCTCTTCCTATGTAAATTTGCATAAATCATAGGAAGACAAATATCGCATATTATAAATAATCTCTTCTTTCAACAGTGTTCATCCAAAGCTGACATTATACCATCTAAAGCACTCTATCTTCAGTTCATCAGTGATCATTTTCTTGTGCACTTCTCCATCTTAAGCCTTCCCACATCTCTTTGCCCATGGCAGCTATTGCTTCTGCATTGTCCACCACTTTCCACTGCAGCTGAGCCCTGTGAAGCGCTCGCCTTGACAGTTGCCCAAGTTTTGATACAACCTTCCTGTTACATGGACTGCTCGTGGATTTTTTCTTATAATTGTATCATCTCAAATTTTAGGATGCAATGTGTTGTATGTATTTTAGGTCTTTTGTGTGAATTTTTAAAGTAAATACATAATGATAAGTAATATGGGAACAACAGTCATAAAATGACCTATATTCATTTCCAGAAAAATCGATTATATTCTTCTAGACGTACATAAATATAAACCATGTTATAAATTTATCACACGTGCATGTGTACCTGCAGTATTAGCACAATTACAGCTGATAATAGAGTGCCCCAGAATGCTGATTTGTGTCTGTGACCCCCACCCCCAGGATGAGCTCCTGCCACCCTCAGTCAATCAAAAATCAAGTTAAGCCTCTTGACATAATTGGAAGATTCAAAGTGATCTGAAGAGCACAATTCTCTGTTACACATGTCGAAGCTAGATGAGGAAAATACCGCGGGAGCAGAAAGGTCAAGGGCTGATCCACTGTGAAGTCATTAGAGAGTGCATGGAAATTGCTTCAGGAACTTGAGGGTTTTAAAGACCGTCATCGGCTCCCTGCCAGAGCGCGGCACCTGTACAGGGAGCTGCCCTGGCCGGGGATGGGGTCTCCCCTCCTTTGTTCTGCTAAAAAGAACATTTGGGTTTCAGATTTATTTTATCATGCTCTTACTAATTTTAAACCAGTCAGGTTAAAATTGGAGCCAACACTTTTTTCTGTATTACAGAGGTTGTTTTAGCTTATGTGAGCCTATTGCACTACATTGCAACACTGTATTTATAATACAGATTGTAGTAGTTTGTACACTGTCATCACGGCAAACAGTGGAGGAAAAGCCTGCCCTGTTCATCCTGAGAAAATCACCACCAGTGACACACAGGTCACGTTGATCATCTTGAGAACTGAGATACAGTGGAATCATATTTTAAATGAAGTTTCCAAATCAGATAGTTAAGTTTTACTACTTAATTTTGGTGATGTATCACTATTCATTGCATAACATTAAATAATTTAAATAATCCTTAAAATATGCTACAGGTGTACTATAATCAAAATAGTATCCCAGAGACCCATCCGTGTAATATCGGCAACACCAGAAATAAGTCGCTGGGGCATAAGCCGTGCCAAGTATGCATGTGCTTATGTATCCACTGTCCAACAAAATCCTCAGTAAGAAAGCCGGGTTTGTGCAAATCACTTTAGTGAAGCTTCCATTGCACCACAAGTCTGCGAAGCTATATCCAGCCCAGAAAGGATGGCGTGTCAGCCCACCTCGATGCCACCCCTCACTCCTCCAGGGAAGACCGTTGTAAAGAGGTGATAACACCAGGGGCTGGTGTGATAGGAGAGAGCAATCACTCAGTTTTTGGTGTTTGGTTTTTGGAGACAGGGTCTCACCGTGTAGTTCAGGCTGGCCTGGACTCACCACGCAGCTCAGACTGGCCTCCAACTCATGGTGATCCTCCTGCCTCTACATCTGGAGTGCTGGGATTACAGGCATGTGCCACCAGACCTGGCAGAGACTGATTATTTGGAAATACTGCTGGTATTCACACGTGTGAAGTTTCCAAAAATATTTTTGGAAAGGTATTTGTTGACTCTAACAAACTGAAAAAGAAAAACGCAGTTTCCTAAATATGGGAGGATACAGTAATAGATTGTAGCTCTACTCATTTTTTGCCCAAGAAATGAATAAATACAAACATATTGTAGTAGCATTTATCATGTTATTTTGAGAGACAAATGTTAGAAACAGCGATGGTCATTGTTGGGAACTAAGTTATGAAAATCCACGAGATGCAGCTATTGCATTAATGTGTGAGCTGGGCCCATGATAATAACCAGTAATTACTGTGTGAGGAGTCGATGAGAAAGAAGCAATTACTTCATTCTGTAAAACAAATGTGGGGAAATGTGTGTCTATCACTGCAGGGATACACCTGTGATCTCGGTCTCAGGAGGCTGAGGCAGGAGGATTGTCACGAGTTTGAGGCCAGCCACAGCATATTACAAAGCGAGAACTTTTCTCAAAACATCAAAAAGAAAAGGAAGTAAAATGTTGTGGTCTGTTTGACAATGTTCTCCAAATTGGTGTTGAAGCACTAGCTTCAGCATGACTATATTTGGAGCAAGGTCCTGTGGGGAGGCGCTTCCAGTTAACTAGGTAGTAAATGTGGCTCCCAAACAGGTGTTATTGGTGTCTGTATTGACACCAACTCTCTCGGGGGCCCTGAAGCAGAAACCCTGGCTGGCGTCACTCACTCTGGAGACCGTCAGTCCTGGCCTGCGGTTCCTCCGCGAAACGTCTCCCTCCATCTCCGAGTACTGTCGGTACCGCTTTCCGCTCGTCGTCCCCGTGTCCGTATTCTGTTCCTTCGTCCCTTGTCCGCCACTTACTTCAGCTTAACGCAGCGCTCGCCACCGGCACAGAGCCACCCTCTGGTGCCTTTCATGATCGTCACTCCGAGTCTCTGACCATGACTGATGCCCTGTCACAAACCCTGACACTAACACTGATGTGTCAGCCCCTGACACGGCCCCTCGTACCCTTCCTCACCCTGATATGAGGCGTTCATAGCTTCTTTTATTACTGTTTGAGTTTGTTTTGAGATAAGAGTCTCACTGTTTGTCTCAGGCTGGCTTCGATGGTCCTCCTGCCTCAGCCTCTCAAGTGCGAGGGTCGCAAGTGTGCTGCCAGCCCAGCCTCCAGCTTCTCAATCCGTGTTATATCACACAGCAATTATTAGAACCCTTGCTGGCCGGGGATTTAGCTCAGTGGTTCTGCTGTCCTCCTGGCAAGCACAAGGTGTGGAGTTCGAACCTTGGTACCCACATATCATAATACTGGGCATGGTGGCTCAGGAATATAATCCCAGCACTCAGGAGGCAGAGGCAGGAGGACTGCTGTGAGTTCCAGGCTGGCCTCCGCTACCTAGTGAGTCTGGGACCAGCCTGAACTACAAAGTGAGACCCTGTCTCCGAAACAAAAAAAGAATCCTTCCCTTACATGGCTCCTAACTCACTTCCTGGTGTGTTACCATTCTATTTACTCAGCAAAAATCAGAAGCCGGGGCAGGTCAGCCTCTCGGCCTCCATGCTCTGCACATTCAGCTGGACTTGGCTGCAGAAGACACAACCCGTGTGAAGCACCTCGCTTTAACCCTGAAGAGCAAGCGTGCTCTTTCTGCCTGCTAGCCTTTCTATAAGGCTTTTTATTTTAATTTGTTAAATACTCTGCCTAAGTCACACTCCCCTGTGCCACAGCCCACCCCACCTCTCCTCCCTGACAGCCTGGCCATCGGGACGGAAGGCCCAGAGACGCCCATGCGGACTCTAGCCGGCTTCATCTTCGTGCCTGGAGCTCTGTCTCGTTCTTCTTGTCCCAGAGCAGTGGAGGCGACCCTTTCAGAGACCGGTGCCCGCACTCCACTCAAACCATGTGCGTGCCACAAAGTTGCCACAAAGTGCCAACATTGCAATTAGACCTGAATACGGAAGCTTCGGTCTAGAAAAAAGCAGCTCGTCCACTAGCATCTCCCGTCCCCTCCTCTCCCCCTCGTGGCCCCAACTGCTTACCTCGAAACCCTCTGCGCTCACTCACTCGACCTCCGCCCTCTGGACCGCGTCGGTTCCTTCCCCCACCGCTAGGACACTCCTCCCCCACCGCTAGCCAGCCGCCCTCCTGTCTGTTCTCAGTTTCCCGCCTCGCTTCTTCCTCTTTCCCACCCAGGGTCCCGTGGCCGTAGGAAGGTCATAGACCTCAACCACCTTCCTTTCTCCTCTACATCCCTGCGTTCGTCTCTTGTTTTCTTAGGGCTTCAGTTGATGAATTTAATTCTTTCCCTTATTCTGATAGCCTAAAATTATAGCATCAATTCTGTGAGTAGAATCTTGGGAAGAATTGTTTGTGAACCAAAGTAGCACTGCAGTTTGCTTTTATTTTTGTTTTTTCGCTTCCTATCTTAACTACCACATTCCTTTTTTGAGAAGAGATTTTTTTTTTTTTTTTGGATTTGTTCTCTATTAACATTTGCAACCTGTAAAGCCATACAATTATGTATACATTTGTGTAGGAATATGTATGTCTGATTATGAATACTGAGCTAATAAACGAATAAAATGCTCTAATGTTGGCTTTTGCCTCCTCCTCCCAGTTTCCAAGACAAATATTAACAATGATTAGAGTTATTTTTTGGAGTCATCCACATTATGTTTTTACGTAAAGCATTTTGAACCTATACAACTGTTCCTGGAACTCCCTGGATAACATCTGCTCATGGCTGTCAGCACACAGACCGGCCCTCCAGAGCAGGGGTTTGGACAGGCCCAGCGCAGGAGGCTTGGCTGTCTGCACTCCACATCTGAGCCTCAGACACGAGCCCTGTGGGTGCAGAGGTGTCTCTGAGCGCCTCGGTGCTGGCCGTCCAGGGCTCTGCTCCTCTCTGCGTGATGCTTCCCTGAGTTTTTCCACCTGAGTCTCTTTGTGTCTCCTCATAGCATGATGTTGCTGCAGCCGGATGAGCAAGTCTGGCTGGAGCTGAGTCCTTTCCCACACTGACTGCAAAATCACCTGGATTACCCCACTGACACTGAGAGAGCTGGCACAGGCCCTCGGGCCCCCAATTTACAGGAGGGACAGAGACCGCCACGGCGAGGAAGGACCATCACATGAAGCGTCAAGGGGAGCATGAGAAATGTGTCTCTTGGGAAGAAGCCGTCATCCTCACCTGCCTGCGTAGATGGGGCAGGAAATGGCCTCGCTTTGATGAATTTAACAAGCATTCTTAGCTCCCGGAACTTAAGGTGAGCCTCACATGTGTAACATTAAACCTGCAAGAGTAGCGTGTGAGTGTGTGTGCAGACGTGACGTCCTAAGAAGCGTGCCTTTGGTCTTTGGGCCTCTTCCTGACATCGAGCTCTTAAATCCCCAGGAATTTCCTGGGTGGTAGGTGAAATTTTTGTCAAGCCTGGAAGGCATCTAGATAGCTTCAGGGTGAGGCTGATCTCCTGAGAAACAACCTTTCTGAGAAGCTCATAATTTTCAACTTCAAACCCTGTCAGCCCCATCCACCAAGGGAGATAAGAGGAGCTGGAGACTGAGTCGATCGTTTATCATTCCTGTGTAACAAATCCCATAAAATCCCCTCGGGAATGGGGCTTCAGAGCTTCTACATTAGGGAGCACGAGGCGACTAAAGTGTCTGTGTACGTTCCACAGTTTCCCCACAGACTTTCCCCTGGGGAATCTACTGGATTTGGTTGTCCCTCAATGATATTCTTTATAATACATGAGTAATAAAAAAATAAGATGTCTTCTTGAGTTCTATGAAACGTTCTAGCAAATTACTGACTCCAAGGACAAAGCCAGAGGAAACCCTGGTTTGTAATCAGCAGTGTGAAATACAGGAGGCCAGGTCCTTGCAGCTGGTGTCTGACATGAGAGTAGTCCCGAGGGCGGAGGCCCCCCTGACTCTGGGCGTCAGGACGGAACTGTGTGGCTGGACACCCAGCTGGAGCGGGTAGAGCTGGAAGGCTGATTGATGGGACTAGGAACCCCGTGGAGCAAAGGTGCATGCTCGTATCGGAGAAGTTTCTCCTAGGATAATGTTTGCGGACTCATTCTCCAACATTCGACGCCTGCAGTGTCAACAACAGCCAGGCCTCCTGTCCCCCATGTGCAGCTCTAACTCAGAGACCTCCAGTGGTCATGCAGGTCTGTCTCCGCATGAAGGCACCTGACCAGGAAGAGCTCTCTAAGACAGCACCTCCCGACCGCAGTCCTCGGGCTCTGTTGAAGCAAATCACCGTGACAAGGTTCACATGTTCAGTTCTCTCACCGCACTTTCCTCTGCTCTTATTGCCTTCTCCACTGCTCCACCGGCTTCCTGTCAGTTGGACCCAGACTGGACCCATAACTGGTCACAGGTGTTTGCTTCATGGTCCAGGTCGAGGCGGCCATGCGATGGCCTCCGGAAATGGCCTGTGTTATCTGACTTCATCCGCACTGCGGCTTTTCAAGGTATACATTTCTATAGCAATTTTTCATTGAGACAGAGGGTATATTTAATCTTCCTATATAAGTCTTAGTAAATGGAAGCTAAATTAATCCAGGGCCCTCTTAACATTCTGCAATACCAAGAGCCTCTCTCAGGAGCTAAGTCTGCACCTGTTCCCTGCTTTGATAAAGCAGGAGCCTCTCCTCCCTGATCTCCTCTGAGACATCAGGATGCTGTTGCTCTCCTGAGCATGAGGCATGTGCTTTGCTTTATTTTATGATGTGTAGCCATAGTTACTGCAAACTTGTAGCAGAGAACCTGAGAACAACCTTTAATATAGGACTACAGTGGCATGAGCTCATCTCCGCCTCTAGGACAAGAATTACAGACAAGATAGAGTCTCAGGTAGATATAGACCAGGCTTTTTTCACAAATGTTACACTCCAAAATAGGGAACCATGAAGTCATGTTGCTAGAGGCAGGAAGAAATTATCTAGCTAGAACAATCCCAGTACTCGGGAGGTAGAGGCAGGAGGATTGCTGAGTTTTAGGTTAAGTTCAGGACCAGCCCGAACTATATAGCAAGACCTTGTCTCCCTGCCAAAAAAAAAAAAATCAGTGATTAAAATCATAATAGTAATTTATAAGTAGAGTTTTATTTTATGAACATATTTTATTTTCTTCTCTGATCATGCATTTAATCTGACAACTAATCTGACTTCAAAGAAGTATTTCACAAATCTTAGTTATCTACATGCTTAACTATTAGCTTGAATGAAACATATTTTTATGAGACAAAGGCTCTTTTAGTTGTGAAATTATAATAAAGGCAGACTATATTTGTTTTCTAAGTTATGAAGTGAAGGTGCCCCTTTAAACTATTAATAATATTAGGGTTGATCTTTATTTTGTTTTTCTAAGGAAGGATGAAAGTACGGTCAGTCTAGGCCTGCGCCTCTGTCGACAGACTTTCCAGCAGTCTTCGTAATTTACAGCTCTGCAGTGGGCCTGGAAGGACCCAGGTGGCCAACGGGGAACATGACCTGGGTTAGCCCCATCTGCGGAGCGGTCACAAAGGTTGTGCGCAGCAGCCTGCACGCCTTTGATGGGCAAGTCAGTGCCATTCAGGTTGGGACAGAGAGAGCTTGTCTCCCAGTAGAACAAATTAACTTCTCTGCGTCATGTCAAATTTAACCAGGTAGCTGAGAGGAAAAGGGAAAGACAATGACAAAGTAATACAAGAAAAAATACCTACAAAAATAACTCTAAGAATTTCTGACTTTATTTTTTTATTATTTTTTGTCTTTATTGGTACATTAAATATACACATCATGATTGCACTCCATAATGGGGATTTGTACCAGTATAAGACACAACTTAATTTTCATTTTTTCCCATAGCCCTACCCACCCGACCACCCCCCCTATATACATAAGATTTGTTTCCTTACTTTTTTGTTACAATCTCAACATTAAATTTTTATTTTGACAATTTTTTTTTGGTACTAGGAACTGAACTCAGGACCTTGCACTTGCCAGGCAGGCACAGTCCCACTGAGCTAAATCCCTAAGAATTTCTGACTTTAAAGTCATAACACCCCATAGCATACTTGTAGCCATAGAGTTCTGATACTTATTTCTGAGAGAGGTGATGATAGGGACTTGAGTGTAATTACTCTTTTTTAATCACCTCCAAGAAAATAAGAAGAACATGTTTGTAAACACATTTAAGGACTAAACTCATGAGCTAACTACATGGAAAATATTAGAAAAAGAAAGAATGTAATCCAACCAGGATTTAGCCATGCCTGCCATATAAGCACCAGTTCCTGAGTTCGATCCTCAGTACCATACACACACACACACAAAAGAATCTGATGTTTTCCAATATCATAAGGATTAAAATTAATGAAGGCACATCTATAAACCATTGTAGCCACTGACCTATACTAAAAGCAGGTAGTTTGCAATCAACTTATGACCAAATATGTTAATCTGGTGATAAACAGAAGCCTGCACAGGCCAGAGTCCAGCTCTCCGTGTGGCTGGATATGCCGAATGTCCTCTGGGTTTTCCAAAGACACCACAACAACACTGAAAGTGAGCTGAGGGCTGGAGACGTGGGCCCTCGGATTGCTGCAGAGTTCACAGCGAGCCATTTGGCACACAAGTAAAATCTGAAATAAGTACGGCACAGAAGCTCCTCTGGGAGTCTTCCCTTTGAACTGAGCCCTACTCACCTTCCACATGCGCTTGAGCTGAGAAGAGCCCATTTTCATAGAGTGCCAGCCTTACCCAGGATGCAACTGCTTCCTTTTCCCAAAAGAAAGCCCCGAACAGCAGGCGTCAGGCTCCCGGCTCCACGCCCGAGTCTGCTGTCTGAGCTCCTTGGGTCCTGGTGAGTGCTCGGGACCGCCTACTTCACGTCCATCCCGCAACGTAGGAGTCATTTATGTAACACATGGGTTTACTGCAAGAACAACTAGAGGCCAAAGCGACTAGATATGCAGGAAGCATTTGGACAGAGGCTGGTTATAATTCACGGTGTGTGAGTGCTGGCCGCTGAACAGGAGTACACGTGTGCGCACACACACGTGCACACACACATGTACGTCGCGTCACCCCAGATATCTCCGTCTCTCACTGAGTCTTCTGTGGCGTGTTTCCTCGGAGTGACCCCCTTCCTCTCTCCACAGCAAGATGACCCCCCACACTCCAGCCGTGACCCCTCACAGCAGAGGCCTGAGCCTGATCATTTCCTACAGGGATTTGTCTCCGCTCCTCCCAGCCTGGTGCCCTGTCGTCACCTGACAAGTCTTCACAGGACAAAGGCATCTCACGGCGAACCCTGGACCGACAGTCTCCTCTCACTGGACCAGCCGGTGTCCTGGAAGGAGAGTCCGGGCTTACAAGGACATGTGGCACTACAGACAACGTTCACTAATGTTGTGCATTGTTTATTCTCATAAATAGCCATCGATTTAGAGGAACTTGTTAACACTGCCCAAAAAAAACCAGATCCACAAATACTGGCCTGTGTTAGTTTAGGGCAATAAGTGTGAGGCGCTGCAAATAGTCTGATTTATCTGATTAAGATATTTAGAGCATATAAATCATGGTTAGTTTTCAGTGAGGTCCACGTCCAGAGCGCTGTGAGCCAGGTGGGTGCGGGAGTCTCCAGTGCTTTCTCTCTGCAGAGAGCAAAGGGAGACAGAGCCCAGGAGAGTCTTTCTGCTCACTGGCTCGGGGCCTGCAGGGCACAGCGGAAGAGTGACGCTCTAGTGCTCTCAGGACGGGCACACGGGCCACGCTTCTGAGACCAAGTCCTCACCCTCCAAGCAGGGGCGTGTGTAGCCCCCGGCCGAGGTCACCACAGCAGCTTGGTGGGTGGGAGGAATCTGCCCGGGTCCCCACACCCGAGGGAAGGCACCGGGGAGGGAGGGAGGAGAGAGGGGGAGAAAAAGGAAAAAACACCCTCGGGAACTGAAAGAAACTGAGAAGCCAACTGACTCTATGGCTTTTAAGAGGGAAAGGAAGAGGCCCTTTTAACTTTGGAAGGATTTCTTTTCGCCTCTTTCCATCTGCGTTAGTTAAATCTAGGGGTCACCATATAAGGAAAAAAATGGAAATGAAGAAACTTTTGGGGAAGATTCAAAACATTCAGCCTTAATGCCATTTTTTTCTTCTTAAATTAGTTTGTGATCTTAAGCTGTTTTTTAAAAAGAGAGGAGGGAAGCAAGAAATAAATGGGAAAACACTGAGTTTTTTTTTATTTTCTCTCTTTCTAGAAGTAAATTGCTATTTTCAAAAATATTTTCTTATAAGATTTGTGAATCCTTGTGACTTGCACTGAGGAAAACGTTCATGACAATACAAACGTGCTAACAACGATATATTGTTGTCCTAAGTATATTATTTACTATTCAAAAATTTTTCTTTTTTTATTCATATATTATTGTAGTTTATTGCCTTATTTGAATACACACAAACACACACACACACATTATATATATGTATGTATTTGTTGAAATCAGAAATTAAAGAAATGCAAAGTATAACTGTACTTTTGGAAATTAAGATGGAAAGCCCAATGATATGGATTTTTTCCAAATGGCAATGTGAGCTTCAGGATTTAAAAAATCTAATTTTATGATGTCCTTAAAATAATACATAAAATAAGTTAGAAATATTTATGCAGTTGATTGATAAAGCACTTAGGTGGCAATAAAGACATAAGCCTACTATGACTATTTTTCTACTGATATAAAAATAGCATATAAAATAACCAATCTCAAGAACTTGTCAATTCAAATTAGAAGATGACATTATGCTTTAATATAAGTCGCTCAAAGAGAGTCCTGCCTTAGTGGAGACAGCATATAGAAGTGCTTCTAACCTTCTACATAAGTGGCCTCGTTAAAAACATAAATTCCCCAAAATATTTATTTCCATTTTTAATGTATTTCAAATTGTTGCTCTGCCAAGCAGTTGCTCTCCCTAAGTAACATAATGTGCTTAGTCTCTTAGTTAAAACGTAGGTCTTGTTCTTTATCTCACAAGGTCAGAAACAGAAACCTGGGAATAACAGCTTCAAACCTGTAACATCCATAAAACAAACTCAGTGCAAATATTTACTGAGAAGCTCCCTGTGCCAAGAACAGTCCATGATCAGGGTCATAAATTCTTGCAATACGTTCCATGCTTACACAAAATTAGACACTAAAATACTATCCTATAGGAAATAACCAGATAAGGGTGATACCCTAAGCCAGCTTCTAGATCCAAAGGACTTGCTATATAATGATTTTGTAGACAACATTTTGGTACAGATGACTGTCTGCCTAACACACACACACACACACACACACACACACACATGCACTTGCATAAATAAGGGTCTTCAGCATGGAATGCGCTTAGATACTCTGAATTTTTCCAAAATCCTCCTTGTCTATATGGGTAGTTTGAAGGGACTTGAGCATTTGAAGGAATAAACCTATATTTGCACAAATAAAGTGGTCTTGCACAATTATGGTACAAGACACCTGTTACAGCTTCTATTCCGATGTCCCCACAGCCTCATGTAATCATGAGTGGGGCTTTCTCAAGGAGTCTATATCTAGAGTGTGTGATGCTGGAATTGATTTCTTGGTGTAGTGCTAGGATCAAGGGCACTACAGTTAAGGGCATGAGTGCTGCCCCTCTAAATAGCCTGGATAGAGTTAAAAGGGGCAGAAAGAGGCTGTTGAGGTTCCTTGTTGCTTTTGCTGTCTCTGCCTTGCAGAAGTGTTTTTCCTCTGCAGCGTCCCTCTGCCAGCTTCCTTGTCTTGGAGCCAGCTGACTATGGACAGAACTGTAAGCTAACCACTTTAGTTTTTGGTGTCGAGTGTTTTGTCTTAGCAACAGAAAAGGAAAGGAGGGCACGTGACTGTTGATCTTGATGTGCCAGCGTGGGTGGACTAAGAAACTTTGAGTAGATTACTGAAGGCTCTTCTGAGTGAATCATGGAGCTGTGGCCTTGAGTACTGTGCCAGCTCCTGGCCCTCTTCTCTGGCACCATCCCCTCCTGTGCGCCCCAGCTACTGTGGACCGAGCAGCTTTGCTCTGCCACCCCATTCTGTCCTGATGCTCCCCCCGTGTGCTGAGACTCTCTTCTGGGCTGTGGGCCAGGCACTGTGGCCGTGGGGAAGCAGACCAGCACTGACCGGCTCAGAAAGGGAAGGCAGCTTCAGGGCTCCCTGTCTCTCTAAGGAGACACTGGTTCCATCGGCCCAGAATTTGTACTGGAGGGAAGAGCCAGAAGTAGCGCTTCCTGGTAGGACTTAGAGTTTACTATTTACCACGCTGTTACCCCGTGTGTATCATTTTAGAGTCTCAGCTCTCTCAGTCAGTTTTGAGTGTCTAGCCTTCATATATATGCAGTGTATTCTTCTTAGGGGCAAAAAACAGCTGCTCTCTTAGATTTCAGCCATTTTGGTATTTCCTGCTCCAGAATGATGAACAAGGAGCAGAAGGAACATGGACAACTCAGTGCTGGGAGCGGCAGGACATTTGGCAAGATGGAGATAGGGAGGAGAGGGGCTGAGCTGTGTGAAGTCACGTTACACAGAGGGAAAGCCCGGGGAGAGTGCGGTGGAGCTGCCCTGCGCAGGGAGGTGGGAGCGCAGGAGTCCCGCACTTGCCAGGAGGGCGTCCTCAGAGGGGCGCTCGGGCCAGGCCTGGCCCTGGTCCTGGTGATCTGGGCCCAGTGGCCGCGGGGCTTTGCAAAGCCCTTGGAGTGAAAGGGGTGGGCGCCCGGCCTTCTCTCCCTCCCATCCGTCAGCCGCTCACCAGCCTGCACTTGCTGATCTGCGGAACATGCTGCAAACTAGTGCCAGGCTATGTTCACAACCTGCCCGTGCGACCTTGTACTGGGGCGCCACAGTCCAGCTCGCCAGCCTCCGCCAGTTCACACCTCTGCTGAGGTCTACTCTCCAGACACAGTGTGGATCCGCTTGCAGAACATTCATTTAAAACAGCTCGGGTCAATATCGATGCCTGAAGTCCCACGTAGGCACCTGTCTCTGACATGCGTGAGGATTCCTGTGTTGACTTAGTTCCTAGGTTGAGTATTTTATACTTCCTTGGTCTCACAAGAAAAGTGTAGCAAATAATCATAAATTTAAAATCAGTAGAGAAATATGTTTCTGCTCAGTTTTGAAAAATGTGCTCTGCCAGTTGGAATATTAAAATAACACTTTCCAAATTTGTTCTCTACTTCGCATGTGTGACATTTGCACAGAACTTCACACATAATGCATTTCTCAGCTCCAGTTTACAAAGGCACTGCGGGGAACTCGCTGCCGGTCCCCACAACTCACAAGGACAAGGAAATAAGCAAGAGTGTCACTCTGCGCTTTGTTCTGTGCAAGTTAACTAAACATTACGCTAGCAGATTAGAAAAGCAATCGCCTTATTTAGTTGAGTGATTGCCCACTCAATCCCCGAAGAGCAGTTATTGTAACATGAACTAGGAGATTTCCACTGAGTTCCATAAATGAGTCAATAAAAGGTCATGTTTTTTTACACTGAAAACCCTTGAAAGAATAATATTAATGTTGACTCGCAGGCCATGCCCACACTGGCCCGGGGAGAGGTTCTTCTCTCCAGTGTGCCGCCTTCCGCATCGGCGTTCTTCTCAACCTGGAGCACAGGCCGCAGTGAAAACAATTTCAGAGCAACGTGATTCCTTGGTATCAAGTTCATGCTGTTTAACGTGTTGAATGTCTTGTTTAACGTCTGCCTGCTGACACTGGCCAGTTAGTTCTAGAAGGAGACTGTCTCTAAAGTCTGGTACTGCTGTGATAATGGCTTTTGGTTGCTTGGCTTTTTTTTCTTTTTTCTTTTAATCTGGCGAAGTGGATATTAACAGGGGAGGGAATGCCTCACATATTTAGCAAATAAATGCGTGCATTCAGTTGTACTTGCAAAATTACTATACACTTTGTTATTACCAAAGTATAGGATATTTTATTTCTTAAGAAATATTCTAGGGCCGAGGATTTGGCTCAGTGGTTCCGGCGCCTGTCTTACAAGCACAAGGACCTGGGTTCAATCCCTGGTAACCACATATCATACTGGGCATGGAGACTCACGCCCAGCAGCAACCAGTACCACATACCACAGTGCCGGGCGTGGTGGCTCGCGCCTGTAATCCCAGCACTCGGGAGGCAGAGGCAGGAAGATTGCTGTGATGTGAGTTGGAGGCTGAGCTCAGGGCCAGCCTGAACCACAAAAGCGAGACCCTGTCTCAAAAACAGAAAAGAAAAAAATATTCTAGAACACGGAATGTATCATGACCTCTAATAAAAATATATCTGGTAGTTTTTACAGTTGCAGCATTCATGTCTCAATTACCTAATTATAAAATGATGTAAGAGGTAAAAAACGAACTGAGACTTGTTATATCCGCGCACCAGTTCCCCACAGTGAGTGTAATCATTACGTACTGCAAACATGCACTAATAAAAACTTTGTAAAATAAAATAATCGGATATGTCACATAAGTCAGGCATTATAAAACTCAAGTGAAAACGGAAAATAAATCCCTTCACTTAAAAATAAATAAAAACTGTTGCTACTCAGTTTTGATATCCATATAGTCATATATCCAAAAGCTTCATATGTAGATAGTCATTCTCCTAGAACTGAGTTGATATGACTTTTCTTTTTATTTTCTTAAATACTAGTAAGTAACTTTACTTATGCCATATTATTTGTTACAGTTTTCTTAATATATTAAAGAAGCTAAATCACAGGAGTATCTGGTTTGTAGTTACCATTTGAGACTAATCTTTTAGAATTTAAGGCCTGAAGTTAAATAGTTACTTTAAGATTTAAGAGGGCAGTACATTTATTGATTTTCAATGTTAGGGAAAAGTGTTTATGCACACACACACACACACACACACACACGTATGTGTGTATAGTTAAAATAATCTCATTGTGGCTTTAGTCACAACAATGGAAAACCAAAGAAATTTTGTTAATTGACACTAAAGTCAGTTACTGTTCAAAAAAAATGTGATAATTACAACCAGATTATACCAAACAAGAAAGAAAAAAGCTATTCAAAATTATGAGTCCACAAACTTGGGACATCGTTTAAGAACCGCTCGTAGGACCCAAGTGTAAGCGCTGTGCACCCGTCTGCAGTGATTAAGTTCCCCAGTGCATGACCTTCGGGACTAAGAGGGGCTCAGCCCTCGGGATGTCAGACCCTCTGCGGTGTCGCCGTGGAAACGGACCCAGGTCCAGTCCTGCGGCCCCGCGTGAACCCACTGGTGCAGGGTAAGCGCGCCCCGAGCAGCTCGGAGCGCAGAACGCTGACGCTGAGACGCACGGCAGAGCGCGGAGCGCGAGCAGTCGGCCCCGCAGACGCCCGGCGCAGCCTGCCGGGACTGGAGGCCTGAACCAGCGAAGGACCCGCTCCAGGGCGGCATCGACAACGGCTCGCATCTCCCCTCACCATCAAAACTGACTGCGGCGTCGCACCGTCGTAACCCTTCCGGCGCCTCCCTGACCTCGCAGGTCCTCCGCTCCGCCCTGAAGCCCGAGTGACGTCCAGGGTCTGCTTGGTTTTGCCAAATCAGGGCTCTTCTGCTTCAGATCCAAATGTCTGAGAAAGGTCTGGTGTGCAAACACGACGCTGCAGTGCGCCTCTCCCAGCCCTGCCCACCTGTTTCTGCATTTAAACTAGTGAATGTTAACTGCACCTAAGAGGCTATGACCTAAAATAAGTGTGTTACATTTAACTTGTGGATGTGGGTGTCCCAGCCTTGAGAAAGTGACTGAGAGAAGTACAACCAGTTACTATGGCTGTTACTGCTTGTGATAAAGTAATCAGACCAAGAAGTTAAATGCTCGGTGTGGTGGTGGCCCTCGCCCGTAATCCCAGCACTTGGGAGGCAGAGGCAGGAAGATTGCCTTGAGTCTGAGGCCAGCCTGGGCTACATAGTGCATTCAAGGATAGTCTGGACTACAAAACAAGACTCTGTCTCAAAAGACAGTCAAAGAATCTACTCATACCCAAGTGTTTTCTCCCTAACACTTTTTCCACGTACATCAAGAAAGAACAATTTCTCCAATGCGAGGAGATTAAACGGTAAGGGAAAGAAAATATTCAGACAGAATGCTGACAGACAGTGCATAGAAAGTGGGGGTGGGGGTAGGGTGGTTCTTTACCATTAATCCCACCTGGAGGCCCCGCTGCATCGTACATTGAACATTACTGCCCACACTTAACGCGGTATTACTATCAGAGAGAGTGAGTTCTGAACAAAAAAGGCATATTGCAAGAAGTAAAACCAAACTCCAAGTACTGAAACCCGCAAGCACTGTGGGCTTCTGCAGTGGGAGAAGCAGCTCCTTCCAACTCCAGGCAGCTGATGATGGGATTGTAAAGAACTGAGCAGCCAACACCCTATAATACATCTCAGATGAACCCAGGAAATCGAGGCTGAGCTCGTGAGGTGTGCGCCGCCTTCCCCATTCAGCTGCCAGGAGGAGGTGGTTAAGCAGAGAGGAGCACGTGGTGAAAGTCAGTGAAATAAAGAAATGTGGGAAGCACGCTGGGAAGAACGTGGCATGGGTCACCGGCGCGTGCGGAATTAGACTGGAAGTGGCAGTCTGGTGATTTGAGAAATTTTAATGCCGGAAAGTCAGAGATTTGAACTCTTGGAGCCTTGGACTATTTCAGGTTTAAATCAAATACGCGGTTAATTAATAACAGTGCAAACTGAGAAGTCGCCCCTCACACCCCCTCTGGACAAACCGAAGGCCTTGTCGCCGCAGCAGGGAGTTTCCCTCACGCTCTGGTCAGCCGAGACCGAAGGAAGCGCAGGAGCCGCAGTTCACACCTGGAGGCGGCGGAGCGCGGAAGATGGCGAACGGTCTCCGCGCGCAGGGAAACCACGCGTGGCAGGGTTGCAGCCTGCACCTGGCGCTGGAGCTGGAGGCTCCCTGTACTCTCATCCGGCCCCTCTCTCAACGGGGGTTATTTTTAATGTTTTACGTCCCCTTGTTTACAGAACATAATGATCATACTCACTGCATGGATTTGGGACATGTACATATAATTTTTAACAGTAGAGCATTTTAAGTTTTCTCTGAAAAGTAGACTGCCACAGACCTAACTGTTTTATAAGCTGGTTGTAATTCATCCTCTTTTCACCATGAAATGAGTGACTGAGACCCCGGTCAATGAGAAACATCAAGGGCAGAGCAGCACATGGAGAAGTCAAAGGAGTATAAGGTGTTTGTTTAGCCTTTCCTCCCCTCCCTCCTCTTCCCAGGATCTATTCATATATATAATATTTATATACATAAATGTATATTTATAGCTACAATTTTATACATGATACAGATACATGTTTGTGGTGCATGATGACCCCATTCTGCATAGGACCTTAGTGCACGTACAGAAAAAATGAGCAGAGTATTCTGAGTCAAATGCAAGTGTCTATTATTTCTATGTCCACCATTGAGCATAGGGTGTGTGTGTGTGTGTCTGTGTGTGTGCGCGTGCACACATGCACCCACATGCACTAAAGCATTAATAGTGTGGGGATCACCTGTTGCTTCTGACTTAACAAGGACATATTTTAGGTCAAGGCTCATTATTAGCAGAGTAGCACATTGTCCATATTCAGAGCCCGACTGCATCATCAGTGTTGTAGAAGACATGGAGCTTGGAATTATGAAGCCACGTCTATTTTTGTCTTCTTACTGAAAACTGACTTCTGATTCAAATTTTAAATGTTTTGAATTAAACTCTAAAATTAACCTCCCATCCTTCTTACTGCTGTGTGAGGAGACCAAACCATTTATAAACTCTTGCTTTGCCAGTAAGTAAGGTGGGAGCCTGGCCTTTCTACCTACCTACCTACCCTCAGGGAGTCCAGCGTTCACTTGGTCATTGTCTGAGGACTTTGCTGCCCTGCAGCAGTTTAAGGACTTGTCACAGGAGGGCAAGTCCTGTGAAGATCAAGCGCGGTAACAAGACAAGAAGAACACTGCGCTTACATGTTACCGAGGACGGCCCGGGCTGCTGGTGGCAGGCAGTGCCCTCCCTCCAGGGCTGAGAGTTAGGGGAGCGAGGGCCACTGTGCTCTGCAGCCAGCTGTCACACCCTGCGCGTGCTTCCCCGGGCTGGCTATGGGCACTTCCCTTGCACGCACCCTGGGTGCCCACTCTTCCCTGAGGTGATCCTTTGTGGCCTCCGAGGGCTCACCCGATGTGTCCCTGGGATCCATGCGCTGTCTCTCATGTGCCCAGAGCCCTTTCAGTGTGATTCACATCTCAGATCCGTGCTGCTGGTTCAACATCCCTCGGCGTGGTTCCTCCACTCAGTACACACACACTCTAAAAGGGCCACATTGCCCCACTCCCTGGGACACAAACCTGGTGCCATTCCTGCAGATACCAGGCTTCTTAGCATAGAATTCTACCTGCCTGGAATTTTCCTCTGCAGCCTGTGCAGGAGCCCAAATAGTATCTAAATGCGTGTGCTACTGTAGGCATACTCTCTACCCAAGGCTTCGTCACTGTCTTACAACTTCATCTCTCTCTGGACTAGACTAGACTCCCAGGAGAGTACTGGTCTTTTCCCTTTTATCTGTAAGAAAATAATCAAATATCCACTAAATCTCGTTATACTCTAATGGAAGAGTTCATGCCTTTTCCTTTGCTAATCTTGTTTGTATTTTAAATGCATTTATCCTGGCATTATGGAGTGACACTATAATTTTATTTATGAATGTCATCCCTAAATACGGGATGCTTTGGTTCCTAAGGAGAGAGCGAGAATAACCACCCACTCGCGGCACAGGTTGTCATTCCACCAGCAGTGACGGCACTCCCAGACACACTTACACCTTCCTGCCTGACGCGTGTTTACGGAGTTACCCGGGTGTGTGTCCCACATACCACATTCTAATTCCCCTCGGAAGCTGCTCACTCTTCCCTGCATTGTGAAGCAATGTGTGTGCTGAAGACATACGTGCACTTGTTAATGTAAAATTTATTCTGTGTTATTCCAGAAAAGAATTCACTTTCCTCTCTGCTTTCCCAGAGTACTGTAAATATCAGCAAAGAGCACAGGATATTGTTTTTCATCCAATAATGGAGATAAAACAGATCGATATGCATGGTGGCTCTGGAGTTTTGTTTATGGAAATGGTCACCTAACCCTGCACTTGTTCTGAATATGAGACAATTGTAAACTTTATTAAGATTGTTTGGTGAAAAAAATTATAGTGTCTAGACTTAAGTTTGTTTGTGTTATACGCATTCAATATTCACTATCTATGCAAACCTAGAAGTACTAGGGAATGATGTGTTCAGGAAATGTTACAATTATCAGATGACTTTCTCCTCTCCCAGGAGAGTACTGGGAAAGGCAGACTTG
This sequence comes from Petromus typicus, assembly GCA_004026965.1. Lineage (NCBI taxonomy): Eukaryota > Metazoa > Chordata > Mammalia > Rodentia > Petromuridae > Petromus > Petromus typicus. The sequence goes on from PVIR01006563.1 coordinate 25,480, forward strand.
CCCCTTTCTGGGTCCCTATTGGCCCTGGCATTTGGTCTGCACGGGCAGCAGCACTGGAAACTTTCATGGCAACGCGTGCACCACTGACCAGGGCAACCAGACTAATGCTGGACAGAGAAGCAACATCCAGGAAAGGGACTCATGCTTCTTAGTCATCCCTACTTGGGAAAGACAGCACTTCCTGCAGCCAAACCCAACTGAAGACCATCGCTACCACAGTTATGCAGCAGAGGAGAAATACTACAAACCTACACTTTCAACAGTAACAATTGTATCTTTAGTATGCATTAGATAATTTGATAATTTTAAAAATAATTTGAGTTTCTTTACTTTAAAATATATATATGAAAATGGCCCAGCCTCCTAGAAACAAAAGAAATTTTTAAATATATTTTAGAAAAAATATTATGGCATAGGCTTCTCAGACTCACTGTATCTTATTGTAAAATTAATGAGAGGAAATTGCACTCAGAAAGTAATTCATGTTTTGCTTTCATTTAAAAGTAATAATTTTCAACTTTAAATTTTTGCTAGGCATATACTTTAGGTGCATCTGTCAATTTTTTAGTTTTACTTTGCTCAGTTTATTGGTCATAGTGGAGCTTGTCAGGTTGTTTTGCGCAAAGGGAACTGTTAGGAGGTTATCTATATAATTTTATGACTTTATGAGTCAATATTTTCATAATGGCTATTAATGTAACTTATGTTTCCTTTATATACACTGTAAAAAACCTGATGATTTTGTGTCTCACATTTGAAGTACCAAATAATATCTATGAGCTAAATTATATAATACATGTGTTTCATTAAAATATGAGATTCTGGTATTTTGTGGACCAGAACATGAATTATATTTTCAACCTCACCTCATAAATTTACAAATTGGAATATATTGCTCTAATGCTCTTTCCAAAATTAAGAAATCTAACAAAATCTGTATTTTAATATACATTCTTAGAACTTTGACAATGTAGCCTTTCTCAGAGTATTACTAAGAATATTTTCTGGGTCTAAAACTTCTTGGCCCTTTTTAAGTAAATTTTTGGACATATCTAAGTAAAGCCAGAGAATACCATTCATTCTCCAAAGTGAGTCTTAATTGCCAACAATCAAAATTTAAAATACTCAGGTTCAAAATTCACATTGTAGTCTCTTCTATGGAAATATAGATCAAAGCCATGTTTAATCTATCCCTATCCCACTTTCCCCCTAATTGCTACATTCTTGATAATATATTTTATATTTCAATCTCACATGTATTCATATATTTCTGTAAATTGAAATGTTCCTATGTTAAAATGATATCTTCGTGAAATAAATATTAATACTTTAAGGAAAACTATTCTTAAAGTACAATAAATTCATGCCAGATTCCCCTATAGAAACAGCAGCAGTGTAAAATATCTTTACCAGTATCTAAGGGGTGTTCTCATTCCTCAAACAGAAGAGCAGAAATTTTCAAATATTGCAATCTAAATAAAGACTCTTTTAATGTTTCATTAATTTCCCACTGCTTATTTACTAGTGCACATTTTTCATTTACAGTTATTTCCTTTTTGTTACTTCTGTGATTTAGACTCTGTTAAATGACGGGTTTTCTATTTGGCCTCTGCTCCACCCAATGGAAAAAAGAGCACAGCGCATGAGCTGCGGGGCAGCAGAGCCGCCTTGACATGGGAAGCAAGCGTCGGAGAAGCCAAGACGCCGACACTCAGCCTTTTCCAGGCCCACAAGGCACCGGAACCACAGCCCCTCGGTCTGCAGACTGCCACACCTAAGCCATTGTCTCCGAGCTTGAAGGGCACCTCTGCGGGAAGCCCCTTCATTCCTTGGGTTATTTTACCCTCACTTTTGCCATGAAGGGTAATGAAGACCCCTCTCCGCTGTCACGCTTGCTCGCATTCGGTACTCTGGCCCGGCCCTAACATTCGGAGAACAGAGAAGCCAGGGTTCCAGGCTTGTCAGTGGGCTTGGCTTGGCGGCCCTGCCCAAGGATGCTGTGACCAACCAGAGAACTCTTGATTAATCAGCGCACTCTTCTCTCATTCTGTGATTGGTCCATAATGAGACTCTGTCCTGTGGGAATGAAGCCTCACTTCCCTGGGATCGCTGGGAAAGTCGTGTCGTCTCTGAAGTTACCAGCAGCTCCTTTGCCACCATGAGGAATCAGTGTTTTGCAAACATCTGAGCGTCTGAAGCCAACACACGGGGATGCAGACTAGACAGATAAGGAAATTCGGACATTCTCTCTTTTACTTTCTTGTCACTGCCACAGAATTCCCACATCTGTAACCCAGGCTTCGGAGGGATTTGGCACTGAAATCCTGATATGGTATCCAAGACCCCAAAGATTCATGTTCATTGCATGGCGCAAAGTTCAATTTCCATCATTCATACTCACAAACTGTTAACTTTCCAATGTTACCAGAAAGTCCGAAGCTTAGACAGACTCAGCTTTGAGTTCCTGTAAAAGTCAAAACCAAAAGGATACACATGCAGCACACCACAGTGGGGTCGGCTGTCCACTGACAAGTACCCGCGGGCAGTGAGGTAATTCCAGTCTGAGCTAGTTGCAGCTAAGAGGGAAAAAGAGCAGCAGAGTGCTCAGAGGTTCTTACACCAAAGCAAGTCCATGACAGCTCAGAAGCCAGAACAGTCACATGACCAACATTAATGTCTCTGGGGTTGAGAAACATAATTCCTCACCGGGAAAGAGCAGAAAATTGCTACTAAATGAACTCATAGCAGCTAATTCAGAAAGCATCGGAACAGAAGTGGAACAAATAAAACTTACCACAGACAGATTTGTCCTGCCTTTATTTTTTAGAACTTTATTTCATGGTCTTTAATTTGAAATTCTAGTTCTAAAATCATGTGGTGAATTGTTTCCATTTCACTGAATCAAATAACATAGTTGATTATAGCTCTAATCTTTCCAAAATCCTTTGAGAAACAGAACTACACAGTAGTTTTGATGGCCTTCTGGAAGATTCATTGAACCATAAGCCTTGAGTGGTCATTTCACAAAAACCAAAATTAAACTTCTTTCCTGAAAGTCAAAACAAATAATCACATATTTTTACCCTGCAAATATTCTAAATTTGCTTAGGAATCTCCCACTACTAGTCTTGAATTACATGTTGTGAGTACAAGCTATTACGTGGAATTTATAAATTAAATCTAAAATAATTTCCCAAATAAAATAAGTCTTCAAATATGCCAAGCACATTTCAATAAAATAAATTCTATTAATTTGTCAGCTGTCAGTATTTCTTGCTAATGTTTACTTTGCCTCATATATTTCTCATCTGAGCATGTTTGCTGAAGCAGATAGTTCTTTTGTAAACTGATTTTATTGGTATATTTTATATACATATCGTGATCACACTAAACACTGAGAATTTTACCAGTATGTGATACTACTTAATTCTCATTTTTCCTAGTCTCCTGCCTATTCTACAACCCTTCCTCTCCCTATTTATATAAGCTTGACTTGATAAGCCTCCACACTGGGTGCATTTTACTTATACCTCTATGTTTTAATATCTGTATTTGATAAGACTGTCTGTATTATTGCAAACCATGTTGTGTTTTGGTACATGTGCACAGTTTGCTGTTTAATTCAGACATTCATCATTTCTTTATTTTGAAAATTTCCAGAGCTGTCTTCCTTCTTTTTGAAATGTACAGAATGCTACAGCTGTCACAGTTGTCCTGCTGCACAGCAGCACAGCAGATGCCTGCGCTGTCTGAGACCTTCATCAGCTCACCCCACCCTGCTCTCCAGCCCCCGTAACCACTGTCCTGTTCTTGACTTCCACGAGATGGACATTTTAGGTCTTGTGTATGACTGGGGTCATTCGGCGTCTTCATGTCTAGACTGTAATGTTAAATTTCCTTAACTGGTGATTCCTGCAATGCCAAGTGGACTCGTATTTCATTATAATATTGGCCTAACTGCCCAAGAACGTGCCGTCGATCACCAAGGTGTGTAATCAAGAGGCTGGATCTGGGAAGTGGGGTGAGTAGGAAGGAGTGAGGAAGATGGCTTTATTCCCTTGGGGGTGTTACTATGAATCTTTTAACACTATTGATTTTTTTAAAGCTCTTATGTGACAAGGAAGAATTTAACTGTAATTATATCTAGGTCTTCTCAGTGAAAGCACTATAGTATGTGTAGTAATTTCCCCTAAAGCCTTTGAATATCTCTACAATTTCTACAAATAATCATAATATTGTGGATTCCTTTAGTGAGTCATTTGAATCTTTAGCCAAATATATCACAAAGTATTTTTTAGAACACGTCTCAAATGTGCAGCATTTATGAATGTCCAAATTGAAGTAAGAACTGTAGATATGCCGTCCTATTTTATTTTCATTCAGTTTCAAAAAATACCTTACTTTCCTTTATTCTTTTTGTAAGGATTGGCATGTTTAGTTAAGAATACCCAAACTAAAATTAATTGCTATTTTTCCACATTTCAACTACTTCGATTAGTATAACAGTTTCCATGGAGGATACAAAAGTGTTTTAACCCAAAAAAAAGAGACAGGATAACATGCCTTGTGGTGCTGAGGCCAGCCGGAAGTGCACAGGAGGGTGAGATCCTGCTGGACGGATCTGAAAACAGAGTTTTCTGTTTATAAATATGGACAAAATATGAAAAGTTAAATGCTGCTGTGTCCTACCTGCGTGTCGATATTCCCTAACAGGTGTTCGTTGAAGAGTGTCAGATGTCTCACCTTTCAGGACCCTCATTCGGTTTCTCATTTATTTGGGCTAGAAACACCTCTGAGCACTTATTTCCAATTTGAAGTCCAAGGGAGAGAAGCCAGAAATCAGCTCCGTGGCGTATTCTCTTACTGCACTGCTCTGAAGTGAAATCGTTGCTTTAAAGATTTATGATTGAAGCTCATACACTTTCACATTTTAGGAATAGGCGTGTGTGTCTGCATAATAGTAACAATGTCCAAACTGTATGTATTTTTCCTAAATTGGTTAATTTCTATTTCCCTCAATCTACACAAGAATCACAGCTGTTTCCCTCGTCGTGCGTGGTGGCCTCACATCACAGTGTGCCCAGAAATGCCCAACGCCCCGACGCATTTGAAAAGAGGGTTGAAACTGGGCAGACATGAGGTCAATTCTTTTAATGATTCCACAGCAAGTTACCTTCAGGAAGTGGGAAGTTAATTCATCTACCAGGACACAATTCACTCCTCAGTCTTGTAAATGTCAAATCCCATTATCCTTCAAACAAGGGAGGGACTTGTGCAGGAGAGACAGTGGGCAGGAGCGGCCCAAAGGGTTGGGGGTGGTGAGCTGAGTGCCCTCCAGGGATTTTCTGTTTCTCACTTGCATACACTCATGAGCAAAACGGGAGCAATACAGAAGCTACTTTAGTGATCGACTCTTAGATGTTGCACAAGCACCTGGCAAACAGCTTCAGTCCCACTCTGTGAGTCCTCCTTGTGCTGCAGGTCGTAATTCCAAAATTACCTCCCAGGATTCCCAGCATTAAATGTGTGAGTGTATTCACGGCATGCCCCATTCCTCTGTGGGTTCTGAATTATTAATACCCACGGACGAAGGAGGCATTTCCCTGTAACACTGACCTTGACAAACCATCTCTTATGGAAGGAATGGTCATCCACACCCCAAACTTAGGTCCAGCGAGGACCAGAGAGCATGATTGTCTTTGAAAATAGAATTTTTGCTGACGGAATGAAAGGACCAGTCAATATTGCGTGGCGCTCTGTTGAGTCCACTGGGTGTGTTCTTATTAAAGACAGAAGAGAGTTCAGGAGCACAGATGAGAAAGTGTGAGGACCTGGCGACAGGGATCAGAATGGTGTCTCAGAGCCCATGATGGTGTCTTTGATTCTAGCTCTAGAGCAGTTTCTCCCTCAGCAGGAACCCACCTTGCCAACCCTGGACTGTGGGTGTGTGGCGTTCTGGACTGAGAGGTGATACATTTCCATTGTGTCAAGTCATCCAGTCTGTGGAAGACGGTTATACTGGCTCTAGGAAACTAATACAATACCTTTCCTCATTTGCTGTGCAGAAACAGGCCTAAGATGCAAGAATTATGACCAAGGATTGTGTTAATTCAGTGATGATGAGGTTTGATGTACACAAGTGTGAGGAGACTGAGTCAGCCATGCCTCCACCTGCTCTTCCTGAGTCTGCAGAGACAGGAGCTCACGGTAAGCGTCGCCTTCAGTGCGGGAGCCTCGCCCTGGAAACCCTGCGCCTCTCAGCTGTGAGCTTTATAACCACTGTTCATTGCACTGGTCCAGACTCCTGTTCCATTTGGAAGGGTTGCTCCCTCAAATCTCTGCTTGTTTGGAAAAAGCACAGTGAACCTAACCAGAAACTGACTGACTTTCTTATGTGTTTACTTTAAAAAGTGGAAGCTTCTCACAAGATATTTTCGTGACTCATATGTGATAATCCTCAATTAAGAAATAGTCAGTCAACACTCTGATTATTTATAACAGGATTTTGTACTTACTGTTGAAGCTCCAGAGCTACTTTTACATGTTCAGAAAGTAGAAAGATTTTAACCTAAATCAATACCCAGAAGTATCTAGGTATACCGTGTTCCCCAGCAGAGATATGAAAATGAACTAGAAAAGAGGTTCTGGGTCACAAATATGAATCCAAAGCTCAATATGCGACGTAGTATTTACTCCCGAATTTCGTATCTTTTTACAAATGGAAAGGTTGAAAAGTCACAAATCCTTTTTAAATTATACTTTAACACCCATAATTTTCTAAGTTTTTACTACATAAGGCTTTCCAATTAAGAAAAATCTCAAACTCCATCCTACAGTGGATTTAATTAGCAAGACTTCTGAGTGCTTATTGCATTTAATGGGAAATTAGGGCTGTAGAATTAGAACACATTGAAATCATGTCAATTAAGTTTTCATCTCAATTTAGCATGCTAAGAAAGGGAATTCAAAACCATTTGGAGAGCCACATCTTAATAATAGGGACTGGAATTTATTCTAGAGTTTGCCTGATGTCTTTTCATATGTTACAACTGCTCAAAGATTGCATTTGTTCTCTTATTCAATAAATAATCCAGTTGCTTGCATGATTATAATATCCTTTGATAACCAGATAAATTCTTCAGTAACAGTTTTAGTGCCAAATTATGACATTGAATAATTTGAATACATAACTAAAATAAGTAACTGCTGTGAGACTCTTAATGATCATTACCCTTTTTCAGGAAATTTCTTTGTTTACAAATCAATCCTAAGCAGAAGAAACAGCAGTGAGAGGAACTGTGCTAGCTGGCTCCCACTAACTAATCAAAGTAAAATGTGCTGTGTGAAGGCTTTACATCATAAAACACACCCTATGTCCCAGCACTCGGGAGACAGAGGCAGGAGGATTGCTGAGTTCCAGGCCAGCCTGGCCTACATGGTGCATTTGGGGCCAGCCTGAATACAAAAGTGAGATCCTGTCTCAAAAAACAAAAAACACCCCCCCAAAAAAAATTTTTAAAAAGCCACCCTACAAGAGCTTTAAGAGAAAAAAAATAACGCTTTAAATAAAGTGTGACCTTTTGTCTGATAATTCCAGATTGAATTATGCACACTTAGGGGCTGTCATCACATAGAAGTCTCCTCTACAGCAGATAGCAGTCCAGGCTCACTGACCAGAGGAGCAGAGCCCAGTGTGAGGTCCCACCGCACACAGGGCCTCGATGACCAGAGCTGCCTTGGGGACTTGGGGGGCTGATGTACAAACAGGCTTTGTGAAATAAGCAGTCTCTGTGGAGGCACCGTTGTGCTGTTCGCACAAGAGTGTAAAACAGTAGCGCCAAGCTTAACCTCAATGACATGACATTAAAAGATTAGGATTTTAGACTAATAAATCCTTTGAAGGTTGGACTTTTGTTTGTTTGTTTGTACCTAGGATCCACTCAGGACCTCAGATGTGGCAGGCCAGTGCTGTGCCGCTGAGCCACATCCCTGCCCCAAGGGTGGGAGATGCTGCCTGATGTGTCCGGTGTTACTTTCTCTTCTTAATCGTCAAAGTCTTTGGCTAAGAAGTCTCTACCTGGGAGTTGATGACCTGAAACTAACCACGGTAGCTGGTGAAGAGAGGTGAAATTCTCCCGTGACAGCTGCGTGTGCTTCACTTACCCACGGCTCAGGAACAATAGACTATGGATGACTAAGTGTGCAAATTACTACCCACTTCTGAGGCAATGGTACCTAATGATTGTAATATTTTTTCTGGCCTTACTTATTTTTTATTCAAATCTTTATTGGTACATTATCAATACACATCATCATTGTCATCAATTTAACATTGAGAGTTTGTACCAGAATATGACACGACTTGATTCTCATTTTTCCCCATTACCCACTCACCCTGCAACCCTCCACTCCCTATATACATAAGCTTTGTTTCTTTTTTTTATTACTATCACATTCTTTTTCCCTTCATTTTTACCCCAACATCCTCTTTCCTTTTAAATATTTTCTATTTCACAATCTCAATTATATACTAAAACTCATTTACATCTTCCTTTTCTCATACCAGGAAAATGATTGTAATTTAAACAGATGTTCAGTTTCTCCAGCCTAGGACTTATTACGTTTTAGAAAAACAGGCCACACATACACATTGTAGGAAACTGTTCCTTTTTATTACGTATAATAACCTGTTTGTTAACAGTCCGCAGAGCAGTCAGCCCTTTCGTCGTGTTATATTTTAGCATATTTTAACATATTACTGCAAAAGCTACAGAAAGGTTGAAAAGAGACATGTGGGTGATACGACCTCTCAGTCAGCGCGCCATGCCGGGGAGGGTCCCTCGGGACCTGCTGCTCTCCCAGAGCCTCTGCAGCGCCTGAGGGGCACTGTTCAGGGACGCCCTGGCCCCTGGTGGCGCAGGGGGAAGACAGGACGCCGTGACTGCTGGGCCCTCAGCCGGCCGGGATGTCCCAGCCCGACCTTCTGCTCACAGACGTGCACCTGTCAGTAGGGCCCCAGCCCGTCGTCTGGTCCCGCCCCCGCTGGGCCCTCGCTCTCCACCACCTGCCACCGTTGTTCTTCACCAAGGAGCCTGGGGGGCTGCAGGCCCCCACAGCCAGCGCCCCCATCCTGCGCCCTAAGCTGCTGTCTTAGACTGAGTTCCTCCTCTCTCCTTCATTTTGCTCTAAAGGCCTAAGCATTCATTCTAGCTCTCTCTATACTGATGGGCTTTGATGGCCCATTAGAAAAGCTCTCCCTGCCCTAAAGACAAAATTCCATCATTTGAAACAAAAAAAATGTATTGACTTCTTGTGAAGATCAAGAAAAGCAAATGGCAGCGCTCTGCTCCCTGGAAGCCATGATCAGCTGGCCCAAGGCAGGGTGGCAGAGGACCGGGTGCATGGAGGCAGAAGAGAGTGAATGCAACAGGAGACCTTAGCAGCACCTGTCTGCCCCTATTATCTTATCCAGACTGTAGAAATTAAAGGAGATTGGGCATGTCCAGGGTGGTATGTCCATAGACAAGACTACGGAGATTAGGACAGTGCCAAACCGTCATTCCTGTGTCGAGGTTTAGTAATCACCCACCCTTAATCCCTGCATCACACACTCCACCTGCAGCCACCTCAGAAGACAGAGCCTGGAGACAGTGAAGCACAAACCACAGCAGTCCCTGCTGCTGAGAATGTGGTCTTTCCTGATCGCAAGTACAGACGAAGAGCCTTCTCACTCTAGCAGACCCAAATTCCGGCGTTCCCTCCTCTCTTTCCACATGGTTCCATGACTATTCCAGGGGACCAATTTGTTATCTTGTCCTGTTGTCTCCTCTCTGAATCAGAGTTGAGCTCTCACTCAACTTCCTGCCACTCAGCAACTTCATGCTTTACCCCCTGAACTGGGCACAATCCAGCTCGTGGCAAGTTTGCTTTCTGAGGTACTCAGCACTGTGGGAGAGTCCGGAGTGTGGCGGAATGACTGCTGGAAAAGTCTGTGGCGTCCAACTGGCTCTGGGTCCTCTACCATGCACAAAAGTGCGGCTGCCAGCTTCTGCTTCTGCTGCCCTGGAAACTACAAGCATTTCAAACCTTCCCAGTTCTTCAACACCCATTCAAACTCTTCTAGTGTAATAGATCCCATTAACAGATTAAATTGGAGAAAACCACTGGTAAACTTTAAAATGTAATTTTATACTTAAAGTCTTATTTGTGAAATAGCAATACAATTTTAACTTATAGCAATCACTATACTTAATGAAAAAATGAATCATTCTCATTAAATTCAGGAACTGAATAGCAATGCTACTATTTAACATGGTATTGGAATTTCTCCATTGTATCACAAAACAAGAAAATAGTAGGTACATGGATTGGGAGAAATAATAGTGTTGTTATTATTGTATAGTTTCCCTATATGTAAATGACTCCCCTAACTCTATAAATAATGTATGTTCCCCAATGTTGGCCAATACCAGTCCAGTTTATTAAAATTAATGTATTTTCCTATAGTAGCAACAGGGAGTGTGAGATTATAATAGTAGCAAAGATATATTCACAAATATAAAAACTGCTGAATATTTAGGAATTAGTCTAACAGAATACACAATATTTACACTGTATATATTAAAGTGTAGCAAAGCTTAGATAGATCATTATTTCAGTCAGAAAGAACTTCTGGAGTCCTTACTGTATTAGACTTTTAATTTATTACAGTAGATTAACAAACAGCCAAGAATAAATACATTTGACTTGATGCAATGAATCATGTTCAGCAATTATTTTCATGGCATGTTGAGATAAAACACTATCGGAATTTTCCTCACATGTTTGTTGAAAACTGATGCAGAAGTAAGAACTTCCGCTCAGATAGGCTGCACTAAGCTGTCTAGGTAATGGAGGACATAGACCCTGGGGCTCAGCGTTTCCTGTAGGACTCTCCTACAGCTCTCCTGACACTACCTGCTTTGGAAATGGAGGCTATTATCGGATTCTCATCGTTAGGTTTTTATTCCTGTTTTGTTGTGTCTCATTGTCCTCAAGAGAGGACAGAGACCTGAGCAGTCCAGACAGACCGCAGGGCGATTTTGGAAAAAATGACCTGTCATCTCTGGAACCACAGTTAGTGTCTTTGCCCATGTTGAGGGCCACAGCACAGGAGACAGAATTTAATTATACCCATGAAAAGCTGGTTCCAGTACTATAGTTAGAAATGTTGCTGGAAAAATCTAAGCAAGAAAGGAGAGAAAACTGCAGTGGTGCTGTGAGCTCAGCTATGTATACTGTCATCTTCCCTCGCCCCTGTACCCACCTTTGCATTTGCCTTCAGTAGTTGTGGCCTGTAGTTGACTGTATCTGCCTTAACTGCCAAACGAATTTGATCAGTCAATTGTACAGACCTTCTTCACTGTTTAAAAAAATCAATGTTAACTGAAAACTTTGAAATGACATTTTGACTACCAACAAAATCAAATATAAATGTAGGCATAGGTTAATAAAAGGTGGGGCATTTTTCTAGAAAGAATTTTTTGCCATTTTAAAAAAACATTACCTTGTTAGAACTGAAGAGAAAAATACTGGTTTCCTAGATCGAATTTCTTTGGCTGTGACAAAATGCCTGAGAAAAGCAGCCGACTGGAGAAAGGTTCACTGCAGCTCAGCCCCTGGCCTACTGCTTCGTGCTTCTGGGCCATGTAAGGCTGACACCATGGCAGGGCAGGGTGATCACTTAATTGGTGGTGGACGCAAAGCAGAGAAGAGAAACAGGAGCCCAGTATCCCCTGCACAGTCCAATGCTAAGGTCTAATACCTTTCCACTAACCTCATCACTAATGTTTCTGCATACACATGCACACACACGCACACACACACACACACACACACACACACACACCCAGAAGCACAGTGAGCTCAAGCCCTGGACAGATGAATTTCTGAGGGACACTGAATAGGCAAATTATAACTTTTATGTGACTAGTTCAATCTAAACAAATGAACCAGGGTTATCGAGAAAAAAATTCCTGTTACCCTATATCCTAACAATCATATGGACTTTGCATATTAAGATTCAGATCCATAGGGCCAGTGATTTAGCCACACATACCTTGCAAGCATAAAGGTACCACACATACCTTGCAAGCATAAAGGCTCAAGTTGGATCCCTGGTACCACCAAAAAGAAAAATCAGACCTAGAAACTAGGATTACTTTTATTTTCTGGATTGGGTCAGAGGAATTCCCAGAATCCTTTACAGTTTAGGGGTCTGAGAAGGAAGGCATGGTTTCTCCCTACCAGAGACCGTCCACATTGTGTTGTTATATGTGAAGTCATCTGCTTTATACGTGGGCCTCCATGTGAGCAGATATTTAGTTAGAAACCAAAAAAAGTCTCCAAAACCCAAATTTTCCACCTTGTCTAACATCTAGAATACAGGAGAAAAAAACCAAGATATATTTCAGTTCCTTTACCTGCCTGTTTTATACTTTTTGATTCCACAGTTTCTAATATTTAACTGTAAAGCCAACATCCATAGTGAAAATTATGCAAGAAGCATGCATCAGTTGAAGTATTTCTCAAATATTTATCATTTATCCATGATGATAATATAATTTAATCTTCATCAAACAGAGTCTTCTGAATAGCTTATCTCTTCTAATTTTAAAAGTTTAAATTCTGCTCTTTAATTTTGACTTCCTCTATATTCCAAAATATGTTTTTATCCACTTAATGTTCATTTCTTCTTTAGGAATGAATTAAAGCTACAAAATTTGATTAAGCTAAAGTGCAATTTTTTATATACTTTGTTGGATAAAAATGTCCCCTTGGGGCTGGGGATTAGGCTTAGTGGTTCCAGCCTCTGTCTTGCAAGCACAAGGGCCTGGGTTTGATCTCCAGTTAACCATATACACTACTGGGTGTGGAGACTCACGCCCAGCAGCAATCAGTACCACATACCACAGTGCCGGGCGTGGTGGCTCATGCCTGTAATTCCAGCACTCAGGAGGCAGAGGCAGGAGGATTGCTGTGATGTGAGTTGGAGGCTGAGCTCAGGGCCGGCCTGAACTACAAAGTGAGACCCTGTCTCAAAAAAAAGGTCCCCTTTTCTAGTCTAGTTTCTTTTAAATAAAAGTTATGAAAAATATACCATGATAGAAATAAAACATAACACAGTAAGCATTCAATATAAAAAGTATGATTTCTTAAATAATCAAAACTGTACTTCAGAGGAAGAGTTATGAGGAGGAATTTTATTTCCATCACGCAGTTTCACGGTACCGTGATGGGGGGGTCAGGCGACTCATCAGGTCTGAGTTCGTTTTTCCAGTCCTGAGTGCTGGGGAGGGCCCGGCCAAGCCCGTGTCCATCGCTGCTGCATGCTGTGCTGTTGCTGCGTCCTGCACAGAAGAGGCGCGCTGTCCACGCGCTGAGGGGAATCAGCGCCTCGCGGGGCCCTTGAGGGCCTGGGCCAAGCACCCTGGGCCTTGCTGATCGGGAGTTAACTCCCTAACGCGTGGATTTCGAGGAGAGTGGCACCATGTTGGATCCATATACCCAAGTTTCCATTTGCTATGTGCAAGCTCTTCCCTTTGCCTTGCTTTATGTGGAATAATCCCTGTAGGAGAGTAGAGTTTTACTTGCTTATTAAATGAACTCGATGGTACAATTAAAATAACATGTAAAGTTATACGTTGACTATTGGCTAAGTAATATATTTACTTAAGGTTAGCTTTTATGATAAAGTGGTGAATCAGCGACAGGTCTCCTGCGAAGCTACCTTTTGCTAAGCAACAGGTGATGTGTGAAAACTGAACATCTCCCTGACCTGGCTTCCCAGATGACGAAAAAGGAAGGGGGAGGAAACGCAGGGCGGAAGGAGGCGGAGACGGGGCCTGAACCAAAGGGGCTGCTGTACAGGCTGTTTCTGTCTGGACCGCGCCCCGCGGGAACGGCGTCCCTGACACAGCACACAGAGGACACTCTGTCCCCAGTCTCCGCGAGGGCCAGGGCTGTGAGTCCGGCCATGCGGGCAGGCGTGCATCCTGGTGCAGCCCAGAAACGGGGAGGACTGTGGGTGTGACCCAGGAAAGCTGTGCTTCAGGAAAGGGCCAGGGCCTGATGCGCTTGGAGGCTCTGCGGCTCTACGCTTGCCTCGCAAGGCCACGTCCTGAGTTCGATCCCTGGTCCCAGAGAAAAAGAAAAAACCTACTCATGGAAAAGGATCCACTGAAATTATACACATTTTGCATAAAACAGAGGGAGATAAGAATGCATACCTATTTTATTTTTATATGCTCAGACCCAAATAAAGACGTAAGAATTTGAGATAAAAATTATAGGAGAGAGAACAGGGACGCAGGCGGGTGGTGCTCAGTGGAGGTCGCAGTTCTCTGAGCCTCCTTTTGCAGCTCACTCTCATTGAAGTATTTATTACTGTAATAATTCTTTGCTGCACATTATGTAGTAAACATTGTCCTTATAATTTAAGTTTTTATTCAAACATATCGCATTTCCAAAGGCAAGCTATTTACCCAACAACAGTATTATTAAAAGGTCACCCTTAAAGAAAATATAAAATCATGTAGGAAAATGGCTTTTAATCTTTAGATTTTAATCTTTCTACCATCTAAAATACTATGCTGAGAAATTTATTTTATTCACACCATGCCTAGCCTTCTGTCTGTAATGTCACTATAAGATTTTCCATGGGACATTAATTAACATGCAAACTTTGGGATTGGACAGGAAAACAAAGCACAGCTCTGACTCAGAAGCCGTGGGTCTTTTTTAGCAGGAAATACCAGGTGTACCAGGCTCTGAAAACAGAAAGGCCAAGTTTACTTTAAGCAAATGACTCACTGCTCCCTGTGTCATCTTACTGAGTAACTCACCGCACTGGAATAGAATCGAAAACAGGAACGGAGGGGCGGCCCGCACTGCCGGCGTGAGCACCTCTGCCTCTGGTTGCAAAAGAGGTGCTTAACAGCTCGGTCCAATATATACAGTTATTACTATACGGAGCCCATATAACCACCTCCTGCTACCCTGGCATCCATACAGTGAATTTATGCTGATTGAAGTGGATTGTGATATTAAAACAAATAGCAAAGTGAAGTGTTGTCATTTCTAATTGTTAATCACCAAACTCAGAAAATTAAGTCAATCAGTAGTTTCTCCTTATGAAATCTTGAACAGCCTCAGATAGAATTAAAAGCATATTGAAATTTTGAACGTAGATATGTATGTTGTAAAATGTACAAAGTTATGTAACAAAAGTGAACTGCACATTAATTCTTTGATATTTATATGCTCGTGTGCTTCTGATTGTACAGAAGGGCTCCTAGTACTTCACGCTTAATATTTCTCAGCTGAGAATGACTCAACCATGAAATACTATTTTATTTCTGGAATGAATGTCGGACTGGCGAGACCTCGCACATGAGCTGGACAACGCGAGGCAGAGAGAAGACTGTGCCGCTCAAGGTGACATCTGTAGGAACTTTCCTGTCCACTTTAGAGATCAGACTTCAAGAGCTGTGGAGAATTCCTGGGATCGATGAATTTGAAGTCTCAAATATTACTTTTATCGAGTAGATCATAAGTTGCTGTGATAAAATGACTGAATATATCTGACATCATAAATTAATGTTTATTTTTAAACTAAAATTCTCAATTAAAAACAACTAAGTAAAAGATTCCCTGAATTTTTCCTATGTAATTACAAAGGCAAAGACTGAACTGTGCTCAAGTATATGCAAAGCAGAATCATTGTAGGCGAGGTGCCGTTAGCTGATGCCGCGCTGCACTGTGGTTTTAATAGACATCTGCATGGAGACACTATTAATTCACCAGCGTGACATTTTCTTCACCCAAGAACACACAGCACTGGATTTCCCAGCCTCTTCTATGCACAGAATGCCAAGAACCTGATAGTCATCCTTACTGAAAAAATAAAATTTATTTTCCAGAAAAATACACAAAAAGTATTCCCGACTGAAATAAACATGGTTATTGTTTTAAAAACAATATGTAAACTTTCTTTGTAGCTGCTGCTATTCTCCGCTCTCGTTCCCTCCTTTTCCCTCGAGTCACAGGAGGGAGGACAACAGTTCCCAGGATAATCTGAGCCCCAGGACCCCCCTCATCCAGCCTCCCCTGAGGAGCTCGCCCGTCAGGATTTGCGGGGCACAGACGTGGAGAACGCCCCTGAGCTTGGGCCGGATCTACTTGGGAGGAGCTGGGCATGCAGAGGATCCGTCAGAAAGTCTCCTTTAAAGAGAGAATGATTCCAGAAATACCAAGGCCGGAAAGACTTGGGACGCAGCACTCTGCTCAGCTCCAAGCACAGGCAAAGCAAAGACTTTGGGAACCTGCTCCCCGGCGGTCTGGACTCCACAGAAAGTGCCCAGATCAAGCATGACTGTTCCGAGGGCTCCTACACCATGAACATTGCTCAAATCCAAATAGTAGACACAAAGACAAGCGGTTTTAGGTGCAACTGTGTCCTGGTGCTGTTTACAGGGCGCCGCGTGTCTGAGGGAGCCTCGAGGTCTTGGCAAGCGCAGGTGAGCAGCGCGCGCCCTGCACCCCTGGCCTGCAGAGGCCCCTCGCGGGATGCCGGCTCGGGTGACGGGGCTCCGGCGTTCCTGGCTCCCTAAAGGAAGTAAAAAGCTGCTGTGATGGTTACAGAGTAGGCTGTTTTTAACCCACGGCATCGTAACACAACGAGCTTTCCCTGCTTGTGCCTAGAGCTGTGAGGAAAGCCTCCTAGGGCGCAGACATGTCGCTCTGTGATCTGCCTTGGACAACTGAGCGGTTCCCAACCCTCAGGTCTGATCACCTGGGAAGGGGTCGGGAGAGGCGCGGGGATGGGGAGGGCAGCCCTAGGGCCAGGTCCGCGCTGCCCACTGCTCCGGTCCCAGCACGAGCAGGCGAGCTGCCCGGTGCTGCTCCCCGTGAGGGAGCCGGTGGCACGGGTCGTACATGCAAGGACAAATGGCCACAGAGAGACGCCACAGTCCTGGAGCCCTCTCTGGGACTCCACTTCCGGGGACAGTGTTCTCTCTTGGGCTGGGCCTGCCTCCGTGTGTGTGTGTGTGTGTGTGTGTGTGTGTGTGTGTGTGTGTGTGTGTGTGTGTGTGTGTGTGTACAGCGTGGATCCTCCCCCAGGCTCCCAGCTAGATCAAAAGGCCGCTCCAGGGTTTCAAAGGGAGCTAAATTGTTTCCAAGGGTGGTGCTGCCCCGTGACTGGCTCCTTTCCCTCCTGGCCCAGTTCCTGTTCTCAGCACAATTCACTGTGCGTGCCGAGCTCACAGCCCAGAGCAGTGTGGTTCTTTCATGTAATTGCTTCGAAATCTACAGTGTGAGGTGAGGGAGAAGCAGGTCAGAAGTGGAGGCTTCTAAGGCCATTTACAGTAACATATGTGAAGTGGAAATCACACTCATCGTCCGCGAGCTAACTGCTGACGTGAGCCCTTGACTCCGTAGCGCTGCACAAACCTCCCTCCAGGACTGTTTCCATAACCTGAAAGGCATCCTGTGTGTGAAGGGCCGGTCCAAAGTGCTGCACTCGTTTTTGCTATAAAAAAATAAATGACGGACACAGTCAAATACTGCCTGACAAAGTCATGTTGATGCCGGCAGGCCGGGCGTCCTCACGGAGAGGTGTCTGCACGTCTGAGGGACTTGGTCTCACTCCGAATCCAGACGGAGTTGCAGCTCACTGGAAGGACCACATAGCGCCAGACACCTGGCTGCGGGTCCCCACACAGGCGCACGGCGCTCCGCTGGTACAAGATTCCTTTCTTAACTTGTGAAGGAAAGTCCAGTCTCAGAGCCAGGAATTCTTTTCATGTCTGCATCACCCTGTCCCTAGTGGGAGAGCCATGGAGCTGCCAGGAGGACCTAGTCAGGAGCAGCAGGCTGAGTGCAAGGTAGGGACCCTCCCTGGGGAAGAGGGTGTGCACAGGTGTGTCGCCCTGGGCAAGCAACGGAGGCGCTCTGCGCCCTGTCTCGAAGACTGGCGCAGCTGGACCCGAGGGCGGATAACTTGAAGCGAGCAGATGGTGTCATCCTCGATGTTGTGCGTTTTCAAGTTGCAGCTGCTGCTCAAGTGTTTTCCTGTCCGGGTCTGTGACGGTGCTGGGACCTGGCCCTGGCCACGGACGCACAGCACTTGGTGCAGCCGGAGGCCTGGCGCTGTCCCGCCTGCCATTGTCCTGGGGATCCTCCAGGACCCTCCTCTGCCAGCAGCTCAGTCCAAAATGTTAACAAGTGACTTCTGGATGAGAGTCGCCTGTCAGGATCTTGCCTTGCACATGGAACATAGAACCAACAGGATCTGGAAACCTGTATTTTTGATGTATTCTCAGTAACTTTAATGGTTTACAAAAGGTGCCTGTTGAGCCACATCCATCGGTATAGTCCCTGCCACACCAATAAACTGAAAAGATGAACATGAAGAGTAGGCAAAATAATAGGAACTTCTTAACCTAATTTTTACAGAAAGAAAATATTCATTAAACAAAATGCCACTTTAAAGAAGTACTTTGTAACTCCAACTGGAACTACTCCAATTGAAAAGGAACTGGTAAGTATATAGATTCTGTTCAACAGCAAATGTGTTCTGTGTGACAATACGATCAAGAACAGCAAACTCCACACAGCAGCTTCCTTCTAACCCATGAGCCCTTCACTGCTCAGCCTGCGCCTGGCACAGAAAGTGCAGTAGGCCGTGAGCGACACAAGGGGATCTCCAGGCTATGTGCCCCGTAAGGGGTCAGATGGAGAGTCGCAATGCAACCTCAGCCTTATCTGATCCCCACCAGACACAGACGGCCCAAGGGTCATCTAATTAAGTGGAAGTAAAACTGAAATTCACTTAGCCGCTGAAGCTAGTGTGATACTGAAATTTTGATCTTGGTTTTTAAATCATAGTTAAATGACTTCTTACATATCTTTTTGCTATTATAGAGTTAACTTTGAATATACATTTCTAAATAAATGTGATAGAGAATATTGAAGCCTGTACTTCAAAATACTTTTTGCTTCAGTTACTGCGGTGTCATTAAGCTAATAAAATTCAGGTTGGTATGTTGAAAGTCAAGTTCAACAGCTGGCACAATTTGTGCCTCTGCTGTGCATTATTGTGTGTGACTTCTGTTCTAATATTCAGCATAAACGCCACTCAGCATAGTTACTACGTGGCTTTGTTAGTTGACAGTTGCTCCACACAGATGCGCTTTTTGTTGAGTTCAGCTGTAGAAAGTGATGGTCTTCTGTCCACTCCTCTGCCTCCCTGTGGATGGTGACCATCCACTCTTGTCCTGTAAACCTGTGGTTACCAAGTGTGGCCCTCAGACCAACAGCAGCTTCAACAAAGAAACTTCATGAGTGTCTTCAAGAGATGTGATAGACAATCTGGTGAATATTGCTTCCAAGCGTCATCTACAAGGACAGCTCGGCAAAGATTTTAGGCTCCTCATCCACCATATCTGCCAGGTATGTCATCTTGAGGCTTCCAGCCCTCCCTCAACGCCAAAGTGACCAGGGGAGGTGAGCCTCTGAGTCGGCTCAGGCAGGGCCCAGGGACAGCCACAACGGCACAGCTATGACACGCAGGAAGGAGGACTCCAAGCTGCTTCCGAAAGTGCAAGAGCAAGGGCTAAGCACATTGAAAGCAAAGAGGAGGGTTCTGCAGGGAGTCATGGCACTGTGTATCTACCATAGTCCTTTATAAACTTAAATGTTCCCTGTACTGGGAGGTCGCACCTTGCTGTTTAATTTTGTGTCTTCTCTAGAAGACACATACCAGACTGCCACAAGTGTGCAGCAAGAGGCCCGCCAGATCTCGTATCCGTGATCACTGCCCTCAGAGCTGTGTCAGACTCCCTGTTGGCTATGGCAACCTCACCAAGCAGGGTCCAGAGCTGTCCTCGGCAGGCGTCTGTCCCAGCCTCCCTCACAGCTGATGACGGTAAACCAACTTCTGCCTCAGAACGGTGAGTGTGAAGTGTGATTGCTTTACTGTTTTACATGATAATTACTGAAGTGTAACTGCTTTATTATTTTACATAATTACTACTAATTATTACTGAAGACTAATAATTTTTATAGATTTATTGGCCATTCAATAATTTGCCAAGGTTAGATTTTCTTTCGTGGTTCCTATTTTTGTTCTTTTTTTTGATGTAGTCAGTAAGCTTTTTTGCAGGTGTTGAACATAACTTCTTGAAGAGTATGTCTTTCCTTTGAATATTTGAACACCATTTTTTATTACAGTACATTTAAAAACATTTTAAACAAAATCTACAAAAAGAAAAGAAATGTACAGATCATTAAGTGAAAATACATTAATTTTAGGTAGACACATTCATGTAGCAATCATCAGTTCAAGAAAACAAAATTATGTCAACTAGCACAGAACATTTTAACACAAGTAGCGCACAATATTTAAATTGCTTTTGTTTTGGATTTTAAGGAAGTTTCCCCTAACTGGCCATAGGAAAGGTTTCTGTACTTCTTTTGAAAGTTATAAAGTATTAATCTTTATGTGTAATTGTACATTTTTTAACCTACCTGGAATTTATGCATGGTATGTGATAATGATATTTTTGCCTATGAGAATCATCGTTTTAACACTAACCTATGATTTTCAATTGATTTGGAATGCTATTTGGAATGCCATATTCAACTTCCTGATTTTATGGGTCTGTTTCCAAATTTCTTCTTCTCTTACATTTATTTCTAGCATTTTAATTATTGTAATATTGAGAAACCTTATCTAGAGTCTTCTGATTGCACCAGTTATTGAAAGGTCTTATTTTTCTCTTTATTATTATATATATGTTTAAGAATGCTTGGCCAACTTCTTTGAAAGATTCCATTCCATACTCATGGCCAGCATACGGGAACTAACATGCTTCCTGAGTCAAATATCCCGTCTGGATCCAGCCGTCATCTGTCCAGGTCTTCGTGCTAGGAGAGGCAGCACCACATGCCAACAGGACGCTGTGCTGTGGTGATCTGTGGTTTGTGGCTGTGACCGAAATAGCCTCCTGCACATGGAGGCACGAGCCAGGGGAGCCGGAAATCCACTCAGACTTTCCTTTCCTTTTTCTTTTGCCGTTTAAAAATTTTTTCCTAGTCTCTTTTCAGCACTGAGCCTCTCTGACAGGACTAAAAATAGTAAAAGGAAATTTTATCGGGGCACATCTCAGCACGGAGCCTCAGGCGTCTCCACGCACACTGTGCGGAGGCCCAGCAGGTGATCTGGGCCGGCATGGAGGTCATCAGAGTAGCTCGACAAGAGAGCTTCAGATAAGAAACCCTGTGGCTCAGATACTGAAAGAGCAAATCTGTCCCTTCCGCAAATGGACAGAGACAAACACCATGCCTGAACACTGGGGACTGGTGCTCTGCCGGCTGTGGTGTGGACCGCAGTGAGAGATTGCGGGGCACCGTGGCTGGTTCAGTGTTCAGGATCCAGCCCAAGTCCTGGCAAGGAGGCTGGGTGGCGCATCCTCCCAGGACGGTCCAGGTGGCACAGGCCGTGGGGACAAGTCCTCTGCACAGCTTCCCTCCTGGCCACCCTGCTGCCTCTCTGAGCTTCCTCAGTGAATGTGGCCTGGGACACACACGGGTCCCTGGTCGGTGTCCAGCTGTATCTCCTGCCCAACGATGCACTGGCCCTGTAGTGTGGCAGGGTCCCTTCTGGATAGGACACAGCTCTCCGGCTGCACACCGAAGCCTGCCGAGTCCTGCCAGACAGCACCGGGACAGTCGGATGGGAGGAGTCAGCCCAGAAGCCTCTGCCTCCGGGACCTGTCCATGAGGGGAAGGGACACTGTCGCGGGGCGGTGCTGAGGGCTGCAGCCCTGGGGTGGTGAGAAACGGAGTCCTAGGTCTCTCCCCAGAGAGGAGGGGCACCTTCCCTTGGTGGGGCTATGGCAGGCTCATCTCCAGGGGCTCAGGAGGAGGGGTGGGGGAAGGGAGCAGATGTACACTTCAGAAGTACAGCTCTGCTGCCCCAGAACAGCTGCCATCGGCCGCCTGCAGAGACCCCCTGAAGAGGTGGGAGAGGCGGCTGCACCCAGGAGCTTGAGTTAGAACTGACAGCAGTGTCTGGGAGTCCTTCCCACCCCCCTGCCTTCACTGAGCTCTGGAACGCTCTGCTCTGACTGTAGCCCGAACCCGTTCTTGGAGTTTGCACTTCAGAAAATGAGTCTTATGCATTCTTTTTCCATCTTTTTGACATGTAAAGCTTTTGAACAGCCTTTCTGGGTCATACAGCTGAGCAAGATCTTTCCTAATGACCTAGGAGTTTCTTAGATGCAGTCGTCAGGCCAAAGGACCAGCTCCCTACCTCCATGGCATCTGAGCACTCAGAAGCTGAAGCAGGAGGGCGCCTAGAGCTCAAGGCCATCCTGGGCCACAGACTGAACTCAAGACCAGCCTGGAATAGACAGCAGGACACTGTCTCAAAAAACCTAAATAAACAAACAAGCAAATAACTGCCTGACAGCCAGCCCTTCACATAAACTAGAGAAAATGAGAGAAGTGTGAAAACATCACTGTGCTTCCTCAGAACAACATTCTTCCACTTCAGGGAACTCGATCTCCCAGCAAGTTGGGAATGACATTTTTGCCTTTGTCAAAAGACTTATTCTTTTTCCGACATAGCTACTTAGAACACAAGTTCACAAAATATAAGCTTAAAATGAAAATGCAATCTTATATTTAGGTAAAATCTTATTCGACTCATCAATTCTGCATTTATGTACTTAATTTTTAGTAAGGGAAAGGAATGCCGATGAAAGATTTTACAAAATGTAATACATCAAAGTGGTACTTCAGAAAGAGCTTTGAAATCACATCTAAAAGCTTGGGAATCATTGATCTAGTTACGTTCTTAAGGAAATAGCTGCATTTTAATTTTCACACTTCACAAGCTTTTAACTCAACACAAAGGCGGGGAGTTTGTTCTGTGAGGGAAGCGCAGCCTCGCTCATCTACCGGGCATGTGCTGACTTCTCTCTTGGCTCTTTCTGCTGTCATTATGTGTATAAAGGAATATATAACTTATTTTTTAGAGTGGCTTTTCACAGATTTCATGCATTTGGAAAGTGAAGCATTATTTTTACAAATGTTGACAAACGTGTGTACGTTTCCTGTGGGCCACCAAACAAAGTACCTTCAGATAATTGCAGGAGAAGAATTAGAAGTTGCACGTGATATTAAAACAATGACTGCACATGAACCCACAGTCCTCCCAGCCAGGGGCTGATCCCACTGTCCCTGAGGCAGTGTGTGTCCTGAGAGGACACCAAGGGCAGCTGTGTGAGCTCGAACAGAAAGATGCACGGAGGGCGGGGAGTTAGCTCAGTGGTTCCAGCATCTGTCTTGCAAATGCAAGGACACGGGTTCGATCCCCGGTAACCACACACAATACTGGGTGTGGAGACCCACACCCAGCAGCAATCAGTACCACAGACCACAGTGCCGGGCGTGGTGGCTCACGCCTGTAATCCCAGGACATGGGAGGCAGAGGGAGGAGGATTGCTGTGATGTGAGTTTGAGGCTGAGCTCAGGGCCAGCCTGAACCACAAAGCGAGACCCTGTCTCAAAAAAAAAAAAAGATGTGTGGAGACGGACCACACAGTGGAAGCAGCACATGTCCCCAATAGATGGCCAATCCATGTAGAGAGGCCGATGCCCCCTCAGAGCTCCATGGGCTCTACCGCTGTACCCACAGAGAGCCAATGAGGGACAGAAAGTCCCATAGTTCTTGGAGGCTGGGTTGGAACGAGCCGTGTGGCCTCTGTTGGTGTCCCCCGAAGAGACACTTGCTCTGGGAACCCCAAGCTGCTGCGGAGAGACCACAGCCCCCTGCAGAGCACCTCCGTGCTCAGAATGAGGATCTTCGAGCAGAGCCTGTTGCCTGTGCCCTCCAGCAAGGCTCTGAGCAGAGCTTCCCCAGGCTGCAGATGGGCCCAAACTTGTGAGTGAACCCAGGGGCGCTCACTCTTTCAGGCCACTGTTGCATGAGGGATGGTTTGACACCCGGCAAGAGGAAGAACAGTGTGTAATGAAATGAGCGTGGCCATTCTATATGACGTCGCAGAGTGAGGCTGTTCTCGGACAGTTTTTAACAGTTGCCTTTATAATTCCATTCCAGCCTAATGATGAAAACACATTGGAGGTGGATGTCACATTTTAATTTATTTTCTAGTATTGGAAAATGGTAATTTTGTCTTGTTATTACCATCAGTAATTGCTACAGTTCCAAGGTTATCATCTTTCTATTTTGGTAACATCTTATTAGAATAGCAATACTACTTGAGATCAGGAAGCAAGAATATGGTTTATCCTTTTCTTTATTAAAAACAAGTTAGTCTTCATTAATCTGTCAAAGTTCTTCTCTAAGAAAATTGTACATGAGCTCTCATTATAATTTCCATTGATTTATTCTATGTAATGTTATTTCTCTACCACATTCTTGTTTCTGATACCCCTGTCCTCCAACTCTAACTGCTGCTTTCCTTGATTATAGCTCTATACTTCTAAATTAGGTGCAATGTGAAAATACGATTTACTGTCTTATATTTTATACACATTTGTTGCCATCTTTTGGCATTTCATATATATTATACTTAGAATTTACATGTAACTCTAATAAGAAGCAGGCTGAAAACCTAAGGGACCTCCTGCCTTCTTTTGTTTTTAATTTTTTCCGTCTTTTGCTCCATCAGTTATATTAATTGATGCAGAAGGTATACGTATTTGCGGCACAGAGTGCTAGCTTATGTCACACTCACACCTGGTGGAATGACCAGCCAGGCTGACGAGCTGGCAGTTATCACCTCTGTGGGGAGAACATCTAAAGTCCTCTCTCTGCACTTTGCAGTCTACCATATGCCACCGTGCACCCCGCTCAGTGCTCTCTGCCACAGACTCCAGAGTGGCCTTCTTGTCTGGCAGAGATGCGTTTGTATGGCTCATCCACTGTGGCAGGTTCTTCTTCCCAGCATTCGCTGACCTGCTCAGTGTTGACTCACAGCCCCGAAATGGACTGATAAGTTGTATGGCTCTGGGCTTTCACTGTATAAAAACAGCTTCACAAACTAGTGACTAGAACATCCTGTGTGCAGTCTGGGTGGCAAGAAGTCTCCTGGGGAAGGACCTGAGCCGTCAGATGGATGAAGGAAAGCTGACATCCTCCTCCACCCACCTCCCGCTGTGTGGAAGAGGATAAAACAGTTACTTTAGGTCACTTGTGGATATCAATTAAAGCAGAGCACATTCTGCTAAACTTCACTCTCCTTAAACCTTTGTATATAAGAATCAACTGCACTAAAAGTATTTCCCTATAGAATCATTTCTTATCATGAAATACTACTTTCATATTACCCTATCGAACACTGATTATGAGGTAGGATGTATTAGCTATCTTTTTCTGACACACGTGAGCACTAAACCAGTCACTGAAACAAAATAATCACCCTACACACCCTCCAAAATCATATCAGATGACACCACAGGTAAGCATTTTGTGTACTAGAGAACTCAAATAGCAGTATTCACCACTGTTTTAGGATGAAGAAAAGAAGTAGAGACTTTTTTTCCTTGGTGGTACAGTAAGAAGAGTTTGACAGGACGGTGGTCTGAACAGCCATTCATGACACTGTAAATGATGCGGAACAATTTGTTTCATTCTAGATACAGTACTTTTAAAGCACTGTGGAGCATTTCCCTACTCCAACTAAAAAGCTGGGATTTAGCTCCGTGGAACCGCACCTGCGTCACAAGCACAAGGTCCTGAGTTTAATCCCCATTATCCTCCCCGCCAAAAACATTTTAGACCAGACCAGGAGTCACAGATTGTCACACAACTGAAAATACTCATGCAGAGGTAGGAAGAATTCATGCCAAAGGGTTGTGCATAGACTGACAATACCAGCACATAAATTCAAAGATTGCTTGGAAGAGACGTGACCTTGTACTTTACTATTATTATGTCCCACTGGAAAACATCTCTGATTTTTAGTACACAGTTCATTAAAATAGGTTGTGTTTAGTGCATAGTTCTTAAAATAAATAATACTTAATAATAAGATCTTTTCAGAAATTTATTATGGAACTATTTATGTGTTTATTTATTTAATTTAGGAAAAAGTCTCATTATGTTGCTAGCTTTGCACTCAAACTCCTCCTGCCTCAGCTTACTGGGTAGTTGGAATTACAAGTTTTCACCACTAAAGTCAGCATATTGTGAACAATTGCTCTAATGGAGGCCAGGAATTTAACTCAGCGATTCTGGTGTCTGCTCAGCAAGCACAAGATCCTGAGTTCGATCCCTTGGTAACCACACAGCACAGTGCCAGGCGTGGTGACTCACATCTGTAATCCTAGCACTCGGGAGACAGAGGCAGGAGGATTGCTGTGAGTTTGAGGCTAGCCTGGGCTACATAGTGACTTCAGAGCCGCTCTGAACTATAAAGTAGGACACTGTCCCAAACAAAAATCGCTTTAATTATAATAAGAAGTTCTCAAACTACACTTTATCAATAACACAAAAATATAAATTTATGAGTAAAGTGCTTTATATCAACATATTTTATTTATACTATATCCTTTTTTCATTTAATCTATTCTTGCTGAAGAGTAAACTACTATATAACAGAAGAAAAGTTTTGACATTTCAGTAATAGAATTATCAGGATTCATCTGATGAATCATGTGACATTCATTCATATAATACAAATATATCTGAGTTTTCTCACTTAACAGTGTTAAAGGATATATGATATAATTAATCTCAAAAATATTTTTTAATTCTCACTGTTATGAAATGTACTAATATGCTTCTATTCCCTCAAACCTCTTCCAAACTTGTGTTATGAGATTTGTCAATGAGTTTGGTTTGATATAACCTAAGTATAATTTTTTAAATTTCTATAGAATTACAGAAATAAAAACC
>PVIR01006563.1:52547-64690 GCA_004026965.1 Petromus typicus
AATCCTCCTGCCTCTGCCTCCCGAGTGCTGGGATTACAGGCGTGAGCCACCACGCCCGGCACTGTGGTATGTGGTACTGATTGCTGCTGGGTGTGGGTCTCCACACCCAGTATTGTTATGTGGTTACCGGGGAATCGAACCCGGGTCCTTGCGCTTGCGAGACAGGCGCTGGAACCACTGAGCTAACTCCCCGGCCCCCCTTAATAGGTGTTTTTTGAAACTTCTGTTTCAGACTAGTAAAATTTAAAATTACAGATATTTCATAGATTTATAAACTAACGGAAGCCAGAATGTCCTAACAATGAAAATGCATAACAAATATGAGCTTATAAAATATTTAATCAGTAAATATCTTTATTACTAAATAAGCTATGCTATTAGGTTTAAAGTATATTTTTGATAATTTTGAACACTGCTTGATAATCAACTTTTCTAAAAATAAGCACTAATTTAGACCTGTAAATTTTATAAAATGTGTTGTTATTACAATATATTTCATTTTTGTCGGGTAGAACATATTGTGAAAGTTAAAAAAGTATTTGTTTTAAGTCAGTCCATCTACCCAGCATTAATGTAAAAGAAAATAAATTTGTAACAGCCTTTGAAACATGCTAAGTAATTCATACTTAAGCTGTTAGGCAGTTAGCCTAACATGTGACTCAAATATTTCTTCTGTTCTGAAATTTTATTAAATTTAAAATATCTATAACATATGTTTTAACATATTTCAAAAATATATTTTACTGTGTTCTAAAACTGAATTGAGGTGGAATGTAATCGTATGTGTATGCTTGAAAGCATTTTACAATGCACCGTAATGGATGAACTATAGGCCATGTGGGTTATGTCTGACAAAGTCATTTAAGGTTTTATCTCACACCTGACACAATATACAAAACTATCTTCAGCACCTGTGCCACTACTCATGCCTGTGTCTTATCTCCCACTTAACCTACTTCCCACCCGCATAGACCTCTCCTAAAATGGTCTGCTTAAAAATCTGTCTTCTCTTCCAAAATGTATGTGAGAATTTGACACGATAATCTAGATTTTCCTTTTTTACATTTATAGTGCTTCATCTGACCAGCCTGATGCATTATGAGTGTTAAAAAAATCATCTCACATAATAAGAAAAACAGAAACAAATTAAATGTTATGAGGTAGTCAAAATGGCAATACAAATATATTACAATGCTCAAGCAAACTAATCTTCACCTGAGGAATTCTCTTTAGGCCCTTGCATGAGACACTCCCACTTGTGAGTAAAAATAAAGAAATCAGAACTCTGGAATGTGCCTTTGTACCAAACAGGTGTGTTCAGCCATGACTGGAGCAGAAAATCTGCCAATTACAGGCAGCCAATGGCTCTGTCCTCCTGTAAATATGGCCAGGTCCTGCATAAGGAAACCAACTGCCTCCTTGCGTCATTCCACGTTCCCGTGCGTCACTTCCGCTTCTCGTATTTCACTTCCTTTTGACTGGCTATACATACCACCTAGGCATATGACAGGGTGCTGCATTCTGTATCATTTTTGGTGAAGATAACTGAAATTCTAGAATTGCAAGTAAATGGCAATTAAGATCTGCCAAAGTTGATGTGTTCTAATTTTGCCCTTTAAGGACCCGTACCACCAAAAAGATAAAAGCACACACGGAATATATAGACAGACTTAAGTCTTATGGATTCCACACTTTGGTCAACAAAAGTTTCCATGTACTCTTTGCCCTAAGTTACGCCAATACGTGCCAGGTTAATTTTCTGTGCAGTGCCTGCCTTGCTGGAAGAAAAATCTGGGACCAAACACTTGCAGCAATTAAGGTTTCATTTTAATCCTGCCAAGTTCTTTTTAGTTTCTCTCATGAACCCCCATTTTTTAGGTTGGTAATATTATATTATCACACAGAATTGAAAAGAATTATTATCCTTGAAAGTCTAAAACAAAGTAAAAAGACTAATGAAGTCTTAAAGAAAACAAGCTAATATTTACTAAAGGGATAAAGGTTAAATAAAAACTCATTTATTTGTCCATACCGAGAGATTAAATATTTGATATATGACCTAAGAATTATTTGGTATGCTGTATTGAAAGTATAATATTGTCTCCTTGAAATATGCCAGTGTAAACTGATAACATTAAAGCCCTTTGAGAGAAAATGCACTTAATTTAAAGATTGGTTCTATTATTTAATAATTATTTTGACTACCATAATTTTAGAAATTTTTAAAATGTGTAAATTCCATCTTCCAAATGTATGTCTCTTTTTTAAAATCACCTAGATAGTAGATTATTTTCTGATGAAAGTCAATTATCTCTTAAATAAAAAATGGAAGCCGCTGAGTCTGCCGGGACGCGCCTGGAATCCGGGACTCTGACGTGTGAAGGCAGCAGCATTCCGGACTCCAATCCAGCCTGGGTAACTCGAACTTTAAAAAAAAATAAAAATAAAAAAGGAAAGATGGAAAGAAGGAAGGGGGGAAGGAGAGGAGAAAAAAATGGAAACTTTCTGGAACTTTCTTCAAAATTATTATGAAAGGTTGGAACCTAGTCATATAGTGAAAATTAAACATGTCTGGTGTTCTTATAGCTCAAGAAAGTCGTAGAACTTTGCTAAATGCATTGAAACCTGCTCTTACATGATTATGATTTACAACTGTGACAGCATCACTATTCTCTTAACACAGAATTATGCACATTGCCTAGTGTGCACTATGATCATAATAAAGAACTTACATTCCACAAAAAAGCCTTCACCAAAATGAAAAGAAAAGCTTATTTTGTCACAGTTCAACAGTAAAAATTTTTAAAGATCTGCAAACTTTCACTTGTAAAAATAGCTGCCTGATGTAGGTGCAGTAATGGGCTATACTTTCACACTAGCTGCAGCATTTGCCTGGAATCATGGAATGAAAGCAGTGTATTCTTACTACTGTGTTAAAAAAAATGGTATGTCTTCAAAATGTCTACTAGAATTTTAGCTTATTTTTAATAACTAATGATAAAAACTCACTATTTATGGAGAAATATTCATTCCATGTTAGGTATCATTACTTCAAATACCACATTGGATCATTTTCAATAAAAACACAAGCCCCAGTTTATGTTACCTCCTTCCACTTTATCACCGAGTGGGAAATTCTCAGCCAAGTCTATGCCTGGCAGGGGTCTTCTGACTGAATTGCTAGCAGGTGCTAATTGGCAAAAGAGGAGTTGACCTGCAGTAAACACCTTTCTCTGGGAAGAAGTGTGGGGTTGCCAAGTCAGGGTCTTTGAACTTTATTGGCTGTTCAACAGATAGGCTTTTCATGGAAACAAGTGCTTAGTTTTATTTCAGCACAAAACAATATTATCTGCAATTCCCAGTGTGCAGTTTCGCTGACTTCGCTGCTGGATTAGTTTTATTACTCATATAATAATAAGCTAAATGGTTCAGACTTTTAAGCAGTTGAACTTTTTGTTTGGACAATTACTATTCACACTGAATAGCAATAGGTCCCAAGTTGAAAGTAGAGCTTTATATTTATTATGCAGTGAAAAAGCACACCCTGCATGGAATTACAAGGCTCTAATTTCACTGAAAGTTTCTATGACATCATAACCAAGAGGTTGTAAAAATAAACCTTTAAAACCCTAATATGAAAATATAAGACCTATAAAAACTAAACCTAATCTATATATTATTTGTTTCTTTAAGGAGATAGTTCCCAGTCTCACATCAAAATTTGTAAATTGCAAGTATTTCACCAAAAGTTTGTATTTCATTTAACAATCTATAAGAGCCATTCCCAGAGGAAATTAAGTGGGAGTTTTTTGCGCTAGTAACAAAGTAAAATCACATTAAAAGTAATGATAATGAAAACGTTTATTAAAATGTAGAACAAATTAATCAGTATCTACTTTTTGCAAATTGTCAGATCATTATAGCAATAAACCTCAATTTTCTTCCAAGTAATATCTGTCTAGAGCCATAAATGTTCCCACACAGCTTAGAGTGCGGTGCAAGCAATAACTTTTTATAAAGAAATTTGCTACCATTTCCTGTTAGCTGGATCTCAGCTTGAGCCAAACAATGGAAGTTGGCCCAGTGAGCTTAGTTTTTACCAGAGGCAGAAAACTTTGAGGGGGCAACCTTTGCATATGAGTAGTAATATCCTAGAAGACACTGGAAATTCTGAACAACCTGTAGAAAATCCACTCCTGGTTCGAGTTCTAGTCCAAGGCTCCCATGTATGTGAAGGGAGAAGAGTTTGAAGAATTACGCTGAAACGCAGGTGAGCAGGAGACATCTGCAGGCTCAGTGGTGGTGAATCTCGGAGCCTGATGCCCGTGAAGATGGTGTGGCTTTGACAAGGGACCCGCCGGGCCAGCATGTTGCAGCACATGGCCGCAAAAGGCCCAGCAGCCGAGCCTCGGCTGGCTTTCACGAATCTTCTCTGGGCGCAGCTGGTCCAGAGCACAGGGGCAACTCTTGGGGCTTTGAACCAGAGACAACGAGGTACCACATCTTGGTATTAAGCACCTTTGTTCAGGATGAGTGTATTCACACACACCCCACAGTGGCAGAAAATAGAACAGTGTGTGAAATTTGACAGAAGGTGAGCAGCTTACACCGCGTGTGGTTCCACTTGAGAAAAGCAAGGCCAGGCCCAGCTGTGGTTCAGATACGAAAGTCTCACGTGGCCAGAGGTAAGAGGATCACGAGGTCTCCACCGACCCACCAATGTGTTAGCGGCTCGCGGTGCTGCTGAAGCTCGGCTGGCTGGAGTCCGTCCCTGTGGTGTCACAGCAAAGAGTCTGTGCTGGCCCTGGCTCCTTCCCTCTCCTCCTCTCCCCACCCGGCCTCTGCTTCCTGTTTGCCAGGTGTGCGGCTCTCCTCTGCTTTGCCCTTCTGCCACGCGGCTCTGCCCCGGGGCCAGCCAGCCTCGGACAGAACACACAAGGAACCCTCAGCCAGGGACACGCTCCGCCCTCCTGCAGAGTACGGGCCACACTTCCTCGGACGAGGAAGCGACACAGCCCTCGTGGGACAGGTCTGCTGAGGATGCGAGCCCCGGCATCGATGCCCTTTCGGACGTCGCTGTGGTAAAGCGTTATCTGACAGGTCGTCAACGTGGAAGTTCAAATTCCTCGAAATCATTAAGTCATCCAGTTACCCAGCCATGCACAGAGGTAATAAAACTCGACATGGCTGATTTTTCCTTAGTGGAAGCCTAAGAATATACAGGGGACACGTGGCATGGCGAGGGACAGAGGCACATGTAAGGCCTTGTGACTCGGGCACCAAGGTCAGGACTTCCGGCCAGACAGACCCTGGCCCAGCATGGAGGAGCTGAAGACAGTCTCCCCCAGGGTCTCCGGGGGCCTCAGGCTCTTGTTCCTCCTCTCAGGGACTCAGTAGTCAGTGTCTATGTCCACTGCCCTGCACCCCACCTTGTCCTATCACCCCTTTCAGATAACTCTAGGGTGACAGCTGTCATGCTCGGTTCCTGAGAGAGGACCAATAGCACGCATGTGCTAGACGTAAGAGAGGGATTAGAAATACAAAGCATAGAAGGGAACCTTCACCACTTACCAGTGGATTTCTGAGCTACATAAGTAAACATATTTCAGGAATATTTTTATTAATTATATATACATGTAATTCATATAATCATATATCATTCATACTTGTATAATTTTATAATTAATCTCTATATAAATGTATTTCATATGTTATATGTTATTGCTTCTATTTTCAGGAAATCAAAGAAAAACCTTTTTCTCTACTATTTTAGAGAACATGTCATTTTATCCTCACTGAGCCAAAGATAGAAAATAATATTACGCATGTTTTAGTAAAGGAAAAGCCAAGATAAAAATACAAAGGAAACAGATATCAATAAGTATGAATGAAAGATGAATATATATAAACAACTTTTAAATATGAGTGCTAGAATAGTAACAAAATTCCAATGATTTATTTTATAGCATAATCATAAAAAGAATGTATCCAGCCTTTGTAATGACTAAAGAAATATTATGAAGAATAATTCTTAATATAAATTTTAATTAAAAAGCAAAATATACTTGTCAGAAATGTTTTGTTGAATTTTAAAGCTTTTATATCATCTTACTATATGTACCCTTTAAAAAAAATAGCCAAGTCTCTACACTACTGTAGCTTCTTTTATAATTTATCAATGTAGGAAATCCTGTATTCTTCAATTTATATTTTTGGAAGTACCAAGAATCAAACTCAGGACCTTGTGTGGCCCAGACAGGTACAGTGCTGCGGAGATACATCCTCAGCCCTGTTCTTTACATCTGAAAAAATATCTGCATGTATTTGAAAATAAAACCCATGCTGCTGTATAATCTGAAGAGAATGCTACCATTAAAAACTATTTTAAAGAGAACTATTAATAGCAAGAAACTTGTAGGACTAAAGAGTTTTGAAAAGCAAAGATTGGTACCAAGCTTTACTAGAGGATGAGACTTTCGGAGGGCATCAGGAATGCATGCAGACTGACTTGGAAATTAGACTGTGTACTATATCATTCTTTTTTTAAAAAAAATACAAATGCCATTTCTTCAAACACAGTTTTAAAAATCTTAAATTATGATGCTTTATCTTTGTTTATCTATCTATAGAATTGTATTATTCCTTTAGAAATAATGTTAGAAATTAAATTATATTATGGCTAATGGCAACAGTGAGCTAGTCACTTCATAAATAAATACAGTGATTAGTCATAGAATGTAAATGCTTATAAAAATAATGGATCCTAATTTGTCCACATTTTAGTCAACACTTATTATTGTGTACCCTTCTAGCGGCTGTGAAGGCCCTTTGTGGTTTGTATCTGCATGTCCCTAGTGACCAATGTCTCACCCCTTTTCTGCCTGCCTTCCAGAAAAGTATGCTTTTGTGTCTCTTCAGATCCTTTCTTAAAGTAGGGTCACTCTTTGAAAAATAGCACGGCATTTCTTCAAATATACAGTATCGAATTATCTTATGATTCCACCTCTCACTGTGGACATGCGGAAGCATCACAGACGCCAGGCCCTTCCAGACCTGTGTGCACCCCTCTTCTGGCCCAGACTGTGGGGCTCACCTGGCCCAACAATTCTAGCTCTGTCTGAGGTCTGTCCGTCTGTGTCCCGCGTCCGAGGCAGCAGCTTTCACACCTCGGGCGGCTGCTGTCAGCACCCCGGGGACACGCAGTGTCTGCAAGAAAACAGTGCCCCTCGCGCAGCCTCCCTGCAGCGGGTGTGGGGTGCCCGGGGCCACGGCCCAACTCTGAGCCCCTGGTCCGGACCCTCGGCTGGAGCTGCGAGAGGAGCGCAGCGGTCCGGGTGGCACCGAGGCTGTGCTCACGGTCTTGAGCGAGGACTGCCAGGCCGGCTGCGCATGGCCCCCAGCGCTGCTACCCGCGTGGGCGCTGCAGGGTACCCGAGGCCGGACTCGAAGTCTTTCTCCCGCCGGCCTGAAGAACTCTGAGCTTCACCTGCCGCCTTATGGAACACTCCCTCTCTCAGCTGTGCCCTCCCCGCAGCATCCTGATTCCAGGACTCTGGTCTTTGTTCTGGGCACCGTCAAACCCCAGTCTCTCGGCTTCTACAGGATTTTCTTGGCCAGCTGGTTTGTGGATCTTCTGTGATGTAAATTCTGAGCAAATTTACCAGGAGAGGAACTTGGGGGAGGTGTCTTTACCGTGCGTGGTGCGGGGTGACTTTCCTGGGTGCAGGCCTGAGCCAAGAGTTGTGAGAGTGAATTCAAAGTCTCAGCAGGGGAGGAACCACTGCTTTGAACCCGAAAGGGTGCTCATTTCTGAGGGGACTGTCCTGCTCCCTAATAAAACTTTATTACAATGGGCTGGAGATGGAGTTAAAGTGCTTAAATGTGACCATGTAATTAACATACACATGGTGAGACCAAAGCTGTACCCCAGCAGTGTTTGCCCCAGAGGCGCAGAGCACAGCTTGGGTCATAAAAGCAGATGCCGCAGTTGTGTGAAGGACTCGCTCAGGCCCGGCCCTCCAAGTCACCTGGTGAACTCTGAGTTCCCACCATTGCCAAAGCCAATAAGGCCTAAGGAAGAAAGAGAGAATGGGTCTTATTGCTATTCAGGGAACAAGGCTGAGTATGGGTCGTGCAGACTGTCTCGGGCTGTGTGGGAATCGATGTGACGGTGCATTCATGCCCCAGAGGACAGGTCCTGATGACTGAGAGTGATTTCCACCTCCGGCTGGGAGCTCCAGCCCCTCCTACCTTCACGCTCTCAGGCAAGGCCAGCACTCGGGACGAGACAGACGGTGTGATGGCCTCCACTGCGATGCACAGGATCACAGGCCTTCCTGCAACTGTGCTCCTACCCATGCGGTTTCCAAAACAGCAGCAATCTGGCCCCATCCACTGGTGACCTCCAGACAACTGAAAACTTGGAGTGAGTTCAGCCATTCTTGCTTATGAACTTGGGTACCATCTCCTGGCAATCTGCCCATAGGAGAGGACAGACTCCTGGCATACACACTGTTGTTTGCCAGTAAGACATTGGAAGGAAATGGAATTAAGCTTCAACATCCATCCCTCAGGAATCCTCTGCTCTTCAATTTCTAAGAAGAAACTGTTTAAGACCAGGTAAGAACCTCCAGAGGCTTCGCAGCAAGTATGGAAGAATTTAAAAAGATATACAGAAAGTGACTCTAAAGGGGACAGTTACTGTGGGAGCCCTGTCAGAGGCTCCTGAGATGGGGCAGTCGGTGGCACAGGGGCAGGACTTCTTCATCTAGACACAGTCACCCCATTTCACCTACTCATGTCCTGATGACCCTGAAATCCCACCCCACCCCATCCCCCACTCCCATATTCTACAGTGTGGTTCATGCTGGAGCATCAAGCCACAAGATGTACCTCTCCTCACCGGGTAGAAGGATCAAAGCCCTCACTACTGTAACTTAAAGAGTGAAGAGAGAAGACTAACAATTTTATCTGTTAAAATTTGTGACAACACAAGAGCCTCTAAAAATGAAGACTCAAATACCCAGGGAAGGTCATTTATTTTTAAGTGTTCAAAAAAATGTTCGATGAAGAAATATGATTGGCCAAAAAGAAAAAGTGTGATGTATTGTATTAAGCAAGCCAGGCTTGTCTGCTCAGGTTTTTTCTGGCCTCTCCATGTAGCACCCCTTTCTTCCCAGATGTGGGACAGGACCCCACAAAGTGTCTCTAAAGGGAAAGGAAGCAGAGGGGACCTGCTAGGTTTCCTGGCTCATTTTGGGAGGAAGCAGGCTCTGTACATGCTCTGTCTTGGAGAAGACTTCTCACTTCTGTTACTCTCTTTGGGGGAAAAAGAGGAGCAAGAGACATAAGGGCTGAAAAAGTAAGGGAGACCTTGCTTCTGAGTCTAGCCAGTATCCTTTAGTTCAAGTACAGCCTTCAGTCAGTCACAGACCAAACACATGATTCTCTCCCCTAAGTGCTGTGGCCCAGTGGTGTGGCGGGCGCCTCAGTTTGGGTGAATCTGTCCTGTGATGTCCACAGTGGTGGAGTTATCTAATAGTAAGTCCCTGTTCATCAGCAGACATGACTGCTCAACACACCAGACACCGTACTTTTGGGTCCTCTTCTGAGCCCCCAAAACAATGAGTTCTAGGGTGCTCAGGCAATTCAGAATTTGAAGAATAGTGGGGGCAGGTTGGAAGTTAGCAGGAGTGGGGAAGTATTTAGCTTGAAAGACTAAGAAAGAAAGAACCAAAGCAGCTGCGCTAAATGTAATGAACACTAACCTTCTTCCACAGCCTAAATTAGATAATGAAAAGCTCGGACTCTCATGGGTTCCTGGGTTATTTTTACAGGCTAGTCCATAAATAGACCAGGCTATGCAAACCCTGCTTGTAGGAAGACTTCACAGGCTCACGTGAGACTCCTGTGGCTAAACACGACCCCTCACCCCCTAGAGCCTCACACCTTGGCCATCTAAATGTGCTCCACCATAGCTTTGGAGCAGAAGTCTGAGGAACCACGGGGCACAGCTCTTTGTCCTGGGTGGCACTGCCAGTCTGCCGGACACTGAAGGAAACACACCGACTGCTCTGTACATCATGTCAACTATTATCAGAGAATGTGGGATACTGCCTGCCCTCCTGGGGCCTCCAGACCAGCATGGAGAGAAAAGTATCGAGCACTTGGGAATGAAAACAACTTCCGGTGCTGCTGCAGCCCAGTGCAGCCAACGCCCCGTGGGCTTCTCCAGCCTGCAGCCCCATCCTGACTGGCGCCGATGGAGGTTTCAGGGTGTAGACCTCACTCAGGGGCTGGGGCTCGTAGCCAGTTGTGCCAGCTGCTGCCTCCACATCTGGCATTAGAGTTGGGTAAGTCAGTGGGGTGGGGGGATGAGTGTAGTGAGAGCGGGCCAAGCAGGAACCAGCACCATCTCTCATGACCACCAGCCTGACGCCTGGCTGCCCTGCTGAGAGGCTCGTCCCACGTAGCCGTGCAAACCTTGTCCAGGGCTGGGGAACCGAAGCGGGAGAACTGGTGGGAAGGGAGCTGTAGGCCTCGGTGCTGCTCCTCGTCGCCAGGACAGGCCAGCAGGTCAGAAAAACATCCAACCTGTGGAACAAAATCAACATGGTGCTGCACTGCTTCCGCCATTCTCCAGCCTCTGCTGCCCATGCCACCTGGCACCACCTGGGGAGGCTGTTCTAGAAGCCAGGTGGGATGGCTGCTCTGCGTTCGCTATTCTGAGTGGTACAGGGAGAGCCCAAAATTAAGTGGGGCTTGGGGTCCACAGGGAAAGGGCTGGGGTGCCCCACGAAGCAATCTGGTAGGAAGATTCAAGTATTTCTTTTGGACTAAAATAGAAGTAAAAAACTTACTGAAACAAGAACTGTGTTATGAGCTAGAAAAGTCTATCAGCACTGGAAATCTCCCAAATTTCCTGCCTTCTTAAACTGTTTTCATTTCACCTAGAATGAACTATTCCCTCATATTTACTTGAAAATTGCATCCTAATTTGTATATTCAATTGCAAATGGTCCCTCGTCCCATGGGGCTTCATACTTTGCAGAATTCTTTGCCCCTGCGCAGCTCTGACTGTCTCTGCAATGGAGCATTTTCTCATCCATCTTCTCTCCTGCAAGTCTGAGAGGTCTGAGAGCCGAAGTCATGTCTTCATCAGAGATGAGATTTTAGGGATGACCGAGACCTCGGAATTCTTTACTCTAAGCCATTATTGCCACAGACGAAGGCACTGAGGCAGAGAAGTGTGCATGCAGGGGTTAAAAGACGGCCCAGAAGCACAGGCTGCCCTGACGTATCACCCTGTACCCCGGACACATGGAAACAGGCTCCCCATGGAGAATGTTGAGGAATGAGGTCTATACATTTCTGCATTAACTTGGGGGGGAGTTAATTAAAGTCACTTCTTCATAGTAAAGATAATATAATCAAGTTGTAATCATCTAAGAAGAATGATATCCCCAAGCACCTTTATATTACTTTGAGAATGACATCAAATAGTCAAAGAACTATATTTATTCATATGTATTTATTGAGTCAAAATCCAGGCTCTAAGAATTTCCCATACATTTCTAGCTTAATAAGCTCAAAAATGTAATAACAAATATCCAGCTTATTATACTTTTTTGAAAAGAGACAAATCTACAGAATATGGGATGGTGTGAAATTATGTGGTCACATGGAAATTAGTAATTTTACACTGTAGTTGGAAATTATGCTATTAATGCCAGCTATTATTTTTTCTGCCATGTGTAATTTGAGTTTGTAGTCAAGGCACTATGGAACTTCTATGGCATAAAAGAGTTATTCATTTCACACTATCTACTCTTAATTTTTCACAGTAACTGCATGTTTCTCTTTGTTTCCTTTGGAAAAGTATATGTTGAATGTCACTTTGGTAAAAAATATTATAAAGCAAAACCTACTTTTATAAAGTTGAACACTTTCAACACAACTATACTCTGATCCAAATTACAGAATTCTAGTTTTATGTTTTCACTTAATATTATATCCACTGTATAAACTATGAGCATATTTTCAGCAGTTCACTTTTGTGGATTCAAATGGACCCTAAAGTTACCATTTTCAAGCACAAGCCCAGCAAGCTTCCTGAGGGGATAAGTGTGCAGCTTTGCCCAGCA